>OZ010677.1:67662346-67956848 GCA_963932185.1 Troglohyphantes excavatus | reverse complement strand
TTTTATAGAGTGCTTTTTGAAAAATAGTACGGGGGGGGGGGGGGGGGGGGGGGATAGAGAATCAGATGTTCAGTTATTTTGCATTTGGGAAAATACAATAAACCCCCGATATAACGATGGAGGACCAATACTTATTTTTCCAATACGGATTGGCCGCCAACAAAAGAAAGATAAACAAGTAGCTCCGTCTGACACTACGGTTTCCCATGTTTGGGCTTGTCTTTCATTCAAAATTTTACAAACACCGGAGCCTGAACGAAACTTGATTTATGTGAATCGTGCTATTTATCACGGAGTTGCAGTGTCGGAATGGATCCCCGTAAAAGCATGATATTTCTATCCTGATACCTCATAGAAATTAATTTTTAAAAGCCGTTTCACATAAAAAAAAAAAAGGGGGGGGGGGGGGGCGCATTGGGGGATTTGAGTGTCGAAAAGTGCCATTTTGGCGAAATTCAGCCAAATCCTATGCCACTGCAAATCCGATTTTAATCTTCCATTTCGTTTCGAGAGTGTGGTGTCAGGCTGCTCCTTCGCTCCTCACTTCTATTTGGAATAAGTTATTGAGGCCAAGAGAACGAGTTCAAAACAGTCTCTTTTGCTTAGTTTCTCAGTGCGATTTTGTCTGGAGAGCTCGCGAACCATGAAGCTTTTTTCCCAGGAGAGGATCTCTTTCTTTTTTTCTTTTGCTAGCGACCAGAGGGACTTTAAAACTGTTTAAAATAGACGCGAAAAAAGATTTAATGGCGAATGTAGGTTTCGGACCTACTTCGAAAGTGGGTCTCTGGAGTGGGGAAGCGCATGTATAGTCCAGGAGCGACGATACATCGAAGAGGTTGGTTAATGAACGTCGCACTAGTCCAAAAAATATCCTCAGTTACAACCGTCGCGTATGCGAGAATGGTGCACGTTAAATCTGATCGGGGTCCAGTGTCCTGACGCCTATTGAGGTAGCGTCGGATGCCAGTTCGGTTCGATGTCTATCTCGAAGGAAAAATCCGTCCGGGTACATTACCAGTGCCGTTAGTTACACAAATTTTTTTGGGGGGATTATTGGAGGGAGGGGGACTCCACGGTGCGACGGGCCTGTACACTTTAGGGGTAGACTATTGCACGGATTAGAAGAGGCATCTCACAGATGTCCGAGTTGGGTGCTATGAGGAGGAGTAACTACTAAGAGTTAACAGGACTCGATGGAAGGTATATACAAGGGTGCGTTTTTCACTCTCAGACTTTACTCGGCAGCGAATCTCGGCGTGATAATTTCACAGCTCCCAGACATTAAATAACTGCCAAATCTACTTTTAAATTGTTGTGTTAACAAACTCGCAATCTGAGTGTACATACATAGGCCATAATAACTTATTGCACACATGAACTGTTAAAAAAAATGTGGACTCTTATGTCAAAAGAACGTAGTTTAGGTCTTAGATAATTTTTGTATCAGAATAAATAATAATAAAGTTACTTAAAATTAAAATATACGAAAAAATAGTAATAAACTTACGATCGGTGGAGCTGTCGGAACAACAGACATTATTTTGGGGAGAACGCCTCTTCAGCAAAACATATTCGGACGCGTGATGTATGAACTGCAAACATACACGGCCCGTAATGACCTGCTTGACAGAGCGGCTGGCTCGCTTATAATCCGATTGGTTTGGTTTGATTAATTAACATCGCACTAGAGATGCACAGTGGGCTATTGACGACGGTTCGGGGCCTATCTCGAAGGAAAGACCCGGGAACGATGGGTCGTATTTTTGAACCATGCTCTGATGACGAGCAGAACACCTGAACTGGCATCCGACGCAACCTCAATAGGCGTCAGGACACTGGACCCCGATCAGATTTAACGTGCTTCAGTCTAGAATACACGATGGTTGTAATTGAGGATATTTTTGGACGGTTTGGGTAATTTAGGAACGAATTTGGCAACCCTCCTATCACGAGATTGCTTCAGCTTAAACTTGTTAAATCGGATTCGAACTAACAAGCCTGATTGCTAGCCCAGGTTCCACTCGGCTAACGGAGTCTCGACACGCTGAAGAGAAATGTGAAAAAATCGAGAAGGTATAAGCCACACTGTACCTTAAGCTGTAATTCGTACATACTTTAGTGCCCCACGCCGTACAAATGTCAGAGAGTGGAGTCGATAAATGACCAACCTGGTTGACGCAACCTACCTTCCTCTAGGTAGGCAATTTTTATCTCCCTGTAGAGTTACGAGTAAACTTTAAAAAGCTGTTTCAGCTTTAAATCTTTCCATAGAGTTGAAAACAGTATGGCTGTGCCTTATAAAGTCCAAAAATATCTTGAAGATTTCGCACTGACCATGTTAAGTTAATGAATCTTTAGAGGAATCGATTCATAGTCTGTCGCCGTGGAATATCCGTTTACAACAATGGAAAAACATATAATTTTTCCCAAATTATAAATTTTTAGGATGCTGGATGCGTTTTAACCAAGGAAAAGGCAGGGGACCGTCCGCACTGAACATGTTAAATAGTTAAGTATTTTGTATTGTTTGTTTCCAATAAATTTAATTTCTATGTGAAGAGAATAAGATTAAATAAACAGGAGCGATTCCATACACTTTCCTGAAGGAGGAGGGTTGGGGGGGGGGGGGGGGGACTGAAGAGAGAGAGCGGTACGCACACAAGAACGCCCCCTCTTGAATTGGACCCTGTCTCGGCAGACACCGCAAACTTTGCGCTACCCGAAACTCGTCAGACCCGAAGGGCCATGAAAGCGCAAACGATATTCGAGGAGCCCCAAGGCCGAGATAGCTCTAATGGGGCAAACCAAACGAGTTTGACTTGATCGAATAAAAAAAAAACTCTTGCCGCGAAACCTTTCATTATCTTTGGATGGGACCGCTTGCACTCGGAGTTCGAATCTCCACTCGGGACCTTCGCGCCAGTCCACCCGAGGCCGACCGGGAGTCCCCCGACACAAGAGCACCCGCAGTATCCTTTTAAAACGCAGACAGGAGGTGCATTTCAAGAGATATTTCAGCATAGAGTTAGAGGGGCATTTTCCCCACCAGTGCCAAGAAATACCCCACTCAGGCACGTAGGTATAGATTTTTCATGGGGGGGGTTCAGTGACTGAGCAACGGATTTCTTTACTTTACCCGCCCCTCCTTCTCGAAGGGTGGGGGGGATAAAGTACCTAAGGAAATCCTTTTTATTTTGGGAGGGGGTTCCCCCTTAGAGGGGGGGAATCCTTAAACCCCCCTCCCCCCCAAAAAAACATCAACAAACTTCCCCCCACCCCCTCCAACAATTTTTTTTTTTTTTAATTTATAGATTTTCAATAGTAAAAAGGAATACGTTGGCATTTGAATATCGAGGAAGCAATATACTTAATATGCTATGTTTTTAATTCTTAGAAAGTAACTATAATAAAAGACTATAAGGAACTATAAGGAAATGCCCACTAAAAAATTAAACGAACTCCTTCATTGTACCACTAAAACTAAAATGCAGAATTATGAAGGGAGAAAACATGCACTTCTAAAAGTAAAAGCTCAATGTTTCACTGAAATTAGAGTCAATAAATTTCTAAAAGTAAAAATTAAATATATCTTTAAGCGAAGAAGAATATAGCCATAAAAGAAAAATCCATAGTATCCCACTGTAAAATGTTTTTAAAAAAAACTTTAAGAAAAATAATCGCTAAAGATAATTTTAAATTTACGAAAAAAAATGCGAAAAAATTTAAATATTTAAAATTAGTATTAAATATTTAATTTTTTCAACTTGTTCTTTAAATTAAAAAATATATTTAAACAAAATAACACGTCGTTGTTTGGGTGTTCTAAAGGTAACACTCGGGAGGGGGGGGGGGGGGGTATTTCATATAATAGGTTGACACCCGAAGTGATGTCATACTTTTAAATGGAGTTGGATGAAGCACAAATTAAAGAAATAAATGTTTTGTTTGATGTTCACGGACATGCAGACCTCGTTATATTTGAAGAACAGGAAAACAAAAGAGCAGGTCGCAGTGGTGGCGCCAGGAATTGCCCGACGGGGGGGCTGGCCTTCCCCGACAGGGGGGCTAATATCCTCTACGTAAATATTTCTTATAAAATTATTTTATCGTAAAAAAATCAATCAGATGTGGCTGTATCGGAACACGTCCAGAATGATTATAGGTGAAACAATTTTAGCAGATTATAGAGAAATAGGAAATGGTCGCCAACAGAAACCTCTGAAGCAAAAGGAAGACAAATTGTTCCGTCTGATGCAGCGTGTTCCGTCCACGCAATATGTGTGCTTTGCTTTTACTAAATTTTAGACGCATCGGCTCCTAATTTCCTATCGGACTAGAACCAATTTAAGTAAATAGTAATATTTGTCTCGCAGTAAAAGTGTCAGAAATTATCACTCTGAAAGCGTTACATGGTGTTTCTGTCCAGATACGCCAAGTAGTAGATTTTAAAGACGTTTTACTTCAAAAATCAAGTATTAATCTATATTGTAAATTTGTTAATGATAAATGTTTGAAAATAAATGTATATAATATTTTATGTTTTTTAATAGTATTACGATATGAATAGTAGTGATTTGATTGAATAGGAATAACACAGCAAATTTTTCAGATTTAGGTTTTATTGTTATTATAATTATGGGCTAAAATCAAGAAGTACTCAATCTCACCCTTTTACGTATTTTCATAAACTTAAAGCATTGTGGAAAGCAGATAATTGTTACAATTATTACAACAAATCTCAGTACTGTCAAACGATGCATGTTAAAATTAACTTGATGACACTGTAAAAAAGCTGTATTTTGAGAATAAAAAAAAAGCCTTCCATCCTGCAGTATCTTGGAAATATTTTATTTTTTGGATTTTAAAATTTTAGTTATTTTAAATTACATTTATAAAATAATTACATTTATATTTAAGGGTAATTAATAACTCTGTTAAATTATCCGTTGTAGTAATAATAATGCTTAATAAAAAATTACTAGTAAAGTATAATATTTACATTTGAGAAATGAAATATTTTAGTATGTATAACTTTTATAATGTAATTATTTTCAAAATTCTTACTGATATCCGTACATTAATTAATTAAGAATTAAATTTAATACAGTTTATTTAATTTTGGTTTGACTTTTTTTGGACTTTAGATTTTTATCGAAGAAAAAAAAATAACAAAATATATAATTCACCCATAATTAAATATATTTTTGAAACCTTCTGCAGATAAAATAATTAAACCCCACATATCTAATTTCACAAACAAGATATCATATTAATTATTTTTATTTTACTTAATTCAATAGCTTTAATTGATAGTTATAAGAATTTAAAAATTAATTACAGACAAACTACAAAAACGCAACACATTAGGTCGGAACTAGAAACTGGGACAATTCATTGGAACGATTATCAATCATTATGCCAATGAGCGTCGGGTATTATAGCAAGCAAAAACCTATCCCCATAGCTTATTTTTTGTATCTCATCACAAATACAACCTAGCTATTTCATTTTGTTTCCTCGTTATAAGAAAATAGAAAAGTTTACTCACTTCAATGTGGTAGATATGCAGAATTGGAAAAAAGAGATGTATATGAAAAAACGTTTATAAAAATTTAACATACACGAAGATAAATTTTCGTTTACGCTATAATATGCAGAAAATAGTGAGCACTGTAGGGATAATTGTTTCACACCGACACAACACCACACAGAACCCTAGACGTGTATGGGAAGTTTTATTGAAGGGGGGCATCTTCAGTTTTGTTGGCCATGTGGCCTGGGGTCACTCTCTTCTCCGAAACGTGTCATCCACCAATAAAAAACGAAGTAGGGTAGGGTTCCTTTCTCTCTCTCTCTCTCTCTCTCTCTGATCCCCTAGATTACAAAGAAAAGAGTATTGCGGTGTACGAAAAACTTTCATTTTACTGCTTGACCTTGGCAAAGAATTGGAAACCGCTTGCCTGCGGGATGGCGCGGGAATAGGTTTTACAAGGGAGCTGCTTAACTTTATCTGGTGGATCAAGCGACCGCTTAGGCCGCCAGACTAAAGAGAGCGCCAAATTGTAGTAGACAATGTTTGTACTTTACTAATGACTATTTCATTTTTTTTTAAATATATATTTGTACACTGCATAGATAATTTGTAAGTTTACATATTAATTTCTTACCGAAATGTTCAGCCATTATGTTATTTTTAAGTGTATGATTTAAAACATTGAAAAAAATAAACTGTCTGACTGTCTACAAAAAAATTATACCTACTTTGGCTAAAAAAATTATTTGGCCATCCCCGTATTCAATGGCCATTCAAGGAATTTTTGTGACACAACCGAACATGATTTTGGTCTCCAATTTGCCTAAATCATATTTTCTAAATTTGCGTTACTAAAATATTTTATTAGTTTTACTAAACGTGCCAAACGACACTACTTCAATCAAGAATGCTGTTTCCATACAATAAAATAAAACTTAAGATATACAATCCTCTATAAAATAAGTTGACTTGTTAATAAAGTAATAAAATAACTTTAAAGAAAATTACTTAAGTGTAATATATGTTTTAATTACGATTCGGGTTCATTTCGAAAGAAAGACCCAGGAACACTGTCCAGTATTTCTGAACCATAGTCAGATGACGAGTTCAACACCTAATCTGGTACCCGACGCAATTTCAATAAGCGTCAGAACATACGATCAGATAAGGGATCAGGACATACGATCAATGATCATGATCAGATTTGACATACACCAATATCCCTTAAATTATATTTTTTGGTTGGCCAATATTTTTTGGTTGCGAAAGGAACGAATTTGACAACTCTCTGATAACCAAAGCGCTGTATATGTCGCTTCCCAAGCATGCATGTTCAGTATCAAAATCGCGCTCATCGGTTCGAGCCTCTAAATTTTCAGCCACGATAGGCCTTTGGTGTCGAGATTTCGGTGTGTCGGGATTTTATCTGTCGGAATTAAAACCTAGATCCATTTCGTTAAAAAAATTAAATTTGATTAAATGTTTCAAAAATATTTGGTCTTGATAATTAAAATAACACTTTTCCCCCGACGAACTTCATAATTTTTGCCCGACGGGGGGGGGGGGGGCTTGCCTTGCCCGACAGGGGGGCTACAGCCCCCCCAGCACCCCCAGTGGCGCCACCTCTGACAGGTCGTCATTTTGGTGACTGAGAGTCGCCACTCGTGCCCAAAGGGTTCATACTCCAACCAAACCATGGACTTCTTGTTTGATTTGCACACGGGAGCGTTCCCTACATTCAAGAAGAAGAAGAAGGGGAGAGGAAGAACGCATCCGACCTTGCTGGAGTGGATAGGAGAAGCCATCCGTCGACAACAATGCATGCTATTACCTTCCCCCTTCCCCGTTTATCGTTTGCAAGAGGAAGGTCGGCGGAAGCTGCAGCAAGGTCCCATCTTCTTCGCACACCCGGGGCCACGGGCAAACGAGAGAGTCACGGGCCGATGGAATTTGGGTTAAACGCTCCTTCTCTCCAGAACATTCCCCGAATACAAGAAAAGCATCTCTCTCGAAGAAGTGTTCTTCTTCCATTGGTATTCCATTCGGGTGGTCGGTCGTTCGTTCGGCGACAGGAGAGAGAGGTTCCCGTTCCTCCGGCGAAGGAACTCGACGCCCTCGCGGAATTCCGCATCGCGGTTTCATTCGAGTGACGAGTCCACAGCCTCTCCCCCCCCCCCCCCCCCCCCCCCCTCATTTGCATCAACTGCACATTCGGATTCAGAGAAGAATCCAAAACGCAAGGTGAAAGAAAAAAACACGACTTATTAAGGTTATTATATGAATAGCGATGTTGAGACGTGTTGGTCGAGTTCCACTTAAAGAATTGGAGCTTCTCAACATTACACTAAAGCTGCACAGTGGGCTATTGCTATTGCTAGTGGGCTGTTGCTATTGGCGACAATTTGAGGTATATCTAGAAAAAAAAAGACCCGGGAACACTGCTTCGTATGTTTTATACAGGGTCAGATGACGAGGACAACATCTGAGCTGACATACGACGCAACCACCATAGGCGTATTGAAATTGGACCTCGATCAGATTTAACGTACACCAGTTCCGTATGCAAGCCGGTGGCAATGGAAGATACAGGAGGATTGAGGAGTCGCGCTAGAGCCCAGGTCCGCGCTTTAGTTGCGATGCCCCAAGTGTTAATATCAAAGATAAAATGATTTTCTTTGTTTCGAAAAATTGGAAAAAGTACACTTAAGGGTTTTGAAAAATGAATGATTCAATTGTGAAGTCCGTATCCTATGAATTTCAGATGTACGCAGGATAAATGTAAATAGACATAGTGCTGTTTATAATAATTATAAAAGTGATCCATGCAGCAGTGGTCATGACCCTCCTCCGCTACTTCTGTGCACCCTCACCAGAAGAAACCGGGCGAGATCCGGGGTCGAGCCATCCGATCATCGCTTCGTACAAAAGCAAGAAATGAAATCCGTATTTATGACATTGGTATCCATACGCACAGCCACTATACACGATCCGCAAAGGGATTAAAATGTCCGCTGGAAAACGAGCCATTTTAATAGGGAGGTAGCAAGAATCAATCATCCGTGGCACTCATTTTACAACAAGGATCCTCGTGTGGTGTCGCATCTTAAAAGAAACAAAACAAAAAAAAAAGGGGGGGGGGGGGTTGTCCCCTGTCGACTGTTTGACTTCTCGTTCCGTTTTGAAACATCGCCCATTAGTGAAAATCGAATGAAACTCCAGCTCATCGGCCAGAGTCAATAATCCAAACTAATTGGGTCGGTGGTCATGCTGTTCGTCATGTCCAACAAAAAGTACACGTTTTATCGTTGGGTAGAAAGAAGGTCGGGTCTCTGGAAAGAATCGAATTGGTTTTGGTACTCATCTGGACCCATGAAAAAAATCGAGTTGATGCTCCACACGTATTTTGACAACGACGGGTAACACAATTCTCAATTCGGTTACATTCGAACCTACAACCCTCCGATTATGAGCTCGGTACTCTTACGACCAAGCCATCGCGAGCCTCTTATTATTCGATTAAAGGAGTATAGTAAAATATTTTTTTTATTTATAAATAACATGTGTTTACTTTCTGTTGTGACTCGAAACAAGGAAGAATATACGATCCCCCCCCCTTTCCCCATACATTATTCCTATTGGAAATTTGCATTGTAGATCTTCGCTTCTTAACATTGTTAAAAACCGCCTTGGAGACCAAAAATATTTTTCGACAACACTGGTTGTCTTCTACTATTGAGAGTTTTCTTTGAAAAATACATTTCTTGAGTAGCAGATTATAAGAAACGGTCTTCAACAAAAACATGGCCAACCGAAGAACGGTGATAAACCAGCTGTTTCGTCTCACGCCATGGGTATCCATCCATTCATGATCCGAGCATGCTTTTTTTTGTTTCAAGATCTTAAAAGCGTCAGTACCTTTTATGCCAATAGTGCTATTTGTTACGGAGTGGAACAGTGCTATTGTGTCGGCATGGGTCATCATAAAAGTTTAACTTAGGGTTTCTCCATGTAGTTTATTTTAAAAGTTTCACCTCGAAAACATTTTATCGAAATTCAAAACTGAATATTTGAAACTAATTTTTAAAAGGAAATATTATCAAAAAATATTGACGCAGGCATATTTAAACTTATATTTTACAATTCTCTGAAATTGCACGGTGAACAGTTATAAATAAAAATTCTTAATTTATTTTCTTCAGAAATTACGTTCAGGCGGATATATCGGAAACTACTGAAAGGAATTGAATAAATCTGGATATTGATAAAGTTTATATTTCACAGTGCACAGAGAGCGAGTGATATGCGATGGCGATGTTAACCAAAAAAAAAAATCTGCGCAACTCTTACTTCGCAAATTGACCACGAGCAACGCCGGGCCATACTGCTAGTGCTCAATAAATGAGAGTTATTTCTGAGAGTGCGCCATTACCGTTTGTTTTCCTAAAATCAAAGGGAACAAACTACATTTTGATAGCGAACCCACTTGAATGTTTTTTCATACAGGAAGGTTTCTTCTCAACTCAAGCGTGACCCCTCACCCCCTGGGGGCAAGAAGCTGCTTTCCGCAAATCGTTTGTTGACGTCGAGCATCAAAGATTGCATACGAACGCATGTGAACAACCCGGTAACAAACCCACAGTTTTATTGAAATAATTTTTTGGCTGCTCCCCTCTCCTTCCTCCTGCACCCTTCGTGAAGGGAGAGAGGTAAACTGTAGGTATGCCATGCAGTAAGGCTTGGGAAAAATACATACCCTGAACAGCAGCAGCAGAACCTTTTGAGGTAGTCATTCAGGTGAACAAAAGCTTTGTCTTAAGGGCCCCTTCATTCAGGAAGTTATTGAACCCTTGGAGTCGGGAAAGTGTCGCGTCGAAATGTCGATTCTTTTAGGATACAATTGATATTAAATAGCTGCTGTTCTTCGAATACTTTCTAAAACCAAGCAGAATTATATTTTTTGATTTTCGAAGTCAAGTAATTTGGAGCGAATTACAAGCCTTACTTTTAAATCGCAGAAAGGACGGGTCGTCGGTCCAATTGTGAGGTATTGTTCTCGTCATGCGACCATTTTTCAAAATGGCGATATTTGCCTCTTGTTGTGACAATGACTTTCGGGATACAATCGGAACCGTTATCAATAGCCCATTGAGTAGCTCTAAGTGCGACGTTCATTCGACTAACCAAACATCAAGAATTGTACTTAACTGGATGGCCCGGGTCAGGGCAATGTAAATAGAAGTTAAACACTGGAATATTTTGACGCGGTCAAAAAACCCGAAATCGATAATACCTAAGCTTCACCTGCCGTATGCCTCGTCCTTCTACCATGCGTGCATCATCGGGAGTCCAGGTGGAACGGCTCACTCGTACACCTGGGAAGGAGGGGCAGGGACGGGGGAGGGGCACATTTACCAAACTAATAAGGACAAAATGGCCGCCCAAGCGCTTTTGCGATTTATAAATTGAATCAGACAGCTTGCAATTTTAATTCAAAATGAAACGTGTCGAGAAGCAGTTACTTTTTTGCAAAGACCCGCCATTTCAGGAGTACAATCACCGAAGGGACTGCTTTCCGCAGATCTGTGTGTCCACAACCGCCTGTCCAAGCGAAGGTTGCCATGCCAAATCACCACACACACACCCCTCCCACCAACGCGAAATGCTTTACAACTTACACAAAGGACAGCAGACAAAACAAACAAGACGCGATAGGTCCGGCCGGAAACTAATAGAAGACAACCAATCATATCGAATTGCAGATTTAAAAAAAAAATATTCTATTGAATTTTCTGTTACGCATTATTTAATGTGATACAATATACAACATGCTTCTAAAATTTTAATTCTTAAAAATAAAAACAAAATATATATTACCAAATTAATTATTTTCACTAAAGATTAAAATTTTTAGAAATATACAAAACAGTAGAAGTGAAAAAAAAATACCTCTAAAAATTAAAATACCTAAACAAAAAAAAAAGTTTAATTTTTTAATAAATGCAAATAATGACCAAAATTATAATTTTTATTTCCAAGTTATTTATTTTCTCCAAAGAGTAAAAGAATGTGAAATATCCAAATGTAAATAATTACAAAATTATTTACACTCAAAAGTTTGAATAATCATGAAATAACTAAACGCGGTTATAAATTGCACAACAATAACTATAATTTTAAAAATAACTACTAAATAAATAACAAAAGTATTAAATTTACTTCCAATTTATTTATTTCCTCCAACGATTAAAATAAAATTAAACAAAAAAGCAATACAAAACAGAGAAATGCAAAGAAAATATCAATTATAATTTTAAGAAATGTAAATAACTAAAGAATGATAAAATCATTAAAAAATACCAATTTATTTATTTTGCCAAGATTTAAAAAAAAAAAAAGTCGAGAAATATTTAAGATGAGCGGATAAAAGCACGGTCTTCAACACTGCAAAAGCGAATATCATCATCCCTTTAGATCGCCTTTCAGGTGGATAGAAACTCTGAGCTACCATTCAGGAACATTTATAGTACTGAATTTTATGTTTTAATAAAATAAAGCTTTGGAATTCTATTCGGAAAAAATATCAATCCTATATTAAATTATTTATTGCTATTAATAATTCCGTTTCTGGAGAATTTCAATACATTTCTGAAAAATTCTGCTGATTGAAGCTGCTCGCGAGTTTGGACTGAAACAAAGTTCGACTGGAAACACACGTTTCCTACTTAAATGCTTGACATTAAAAAAAAAACTTTATAACATACATTTGTTAATACAGATATAAACAATATTTATATACGTATTTAATATTTACACACGATTGAAAACGAATAGCTTGTGCTAGATAGTTTCTCTTTTCTAGTACGTATACTACCAGATAGTTTCTCTTTTCTTCAAAGTTTGCGAGTTGAACATTGTGTTGAGAGTTTCATTATCGAAACTAAAAGCTCGTGTTATCCAGAGTTAAATTACTTCATTAAATTAGGTTTTGTGTAAACAGGAAAACAATTTGAGTTTTCTAAATTTTTAATCGTTTGGTAGAACAGCTTGTGCGAAAACAATAGCCATCTTTGAGTGGGGGACGATTCTCATTGACTGTAAATGACGTCTCAAAACCCGATTGTGATTGGTTGCCAAGTGCAGTGTCGCGCGAGAAAGTTCGACTGGTCCAACTCCTGCGATCTGCGTCAGGTTTTCGAAGGCGTTTTGCCGTGCGGCAAGAAGAAGGAAGCAGGGAAAATCTGAACGAGTTGTCGTGCGACAGGGCCAGTCTGAACGGGTCTTCTGAGAGAGTGAAGGACTCGTTTGAATGGCTACTGCAGATTGAATTGTTTGGAATAGCTTTCAAACTTTGGGTAAACCAACATTCAAGTAAAGCTAAAGAAGGTGCATTTTCTTTGTAGAGGGGTCTTCAAGTACTGGAAAGAGGTGAAAATGCAAACCTTTTAAGCTAAGTCTCTATGGCAAGTTGAACTAAACTCGCACTAGAGTAACAACACAATCGGACATTGGTTACTGTTTGAGACCTGTCTGAAAGATTGGTGGGTCGGTTGAATTAACGTCACACCAAAAGCTACACGATAAGCTATTTTCGACAGTTCAGTGCCTATTTACCCGGAATCGCAACTTCGTAATTTCTTTGCTGGCACCCCACTCTCTAAACTTTCTAATCACGACCCAACATGAAGATATTTTGTTCTAAGACAGACGAAACGTACATCAGCGTACTGCGAATGTTTGACAGGCGACGAGGATCGAAATCCCTCGATAACTAGCTCGGCAGTCTTACCGACCAGGCCACAGCTTGCGTTTAATTTAGATTTTAAGAGAACTCGCCAACAAAACCACCCAGCATTTCCGGGATACGTGGCACGAACCGTTACTCCACAGCCACAGGATGTCTTTCAAACTGTTATGATGATTATCGAACATGTTTATGCGACGTCTTCTTTATTTTTACACGAAAAAAGGACTTTGTAGATAAAACAAAAGCTATTTTCGAAAGCCCTTTTCAGAAGATAAGTGAGCGGCGTGAAAGAGAAGAGCCTCCTGTTCTTGTGTGTTCAAGAGGCTCCTCTGCGCTTCCCCCCCTCCCAAGGACGCCGGCATTCTATACTCTACCTGCTTCTTGCCCACCAAAGACAAAAGGAATACACACGTGGGCAGCGCTTCCCGCTTTCCTGTGTGGGCCTCCCCCCTTATCTCTGCCTCTTCATCGCCGCATCTCTTTCACCACTCTATTGTGGCAATTACATCGACTCTGGCATTGTTTTCTCTTTATGGGAGACTTCTTTGTAAGAGAAGCTAAATCCAACGTCCGAAAGCAGCTACTATAAAAAAAAGTCAGGTAGCTACAGACCGCATGTTACAGCAAAATTTTGGTTCGTATATGGTTTTGGGCCAAAGGTTGCTTTTCTATAATCTGACAAACTTATGAATAAGTTTGTGTGGAGGAGACGCCTAGACTGCAAACGCCGACCTTTTTCCAAACCAATAACAGAGGTCTCGCTTAATCATTCAGGTGATTAGATGGTTCAAGGACATTTAAAATTAATGATTCAAAAATGAATATTTAGAATCTAAATTTGCCATACTTTAGTTTCTCGTTATGCAATAATGATGTTCCCAAACATATTTGATTTGGTAAACCTGATAACAGGTTATTGGTGACGGTACGGGGTTTATCCGGAAATACAATCATCTTTAAGGTCAAGGAATTGACTACGGATAATTATTAGGTAGGCAACTAACAAAAAAAAAACACCACTAAACAAATTTAACCCAGTATTTACTTTGATTGTTTCAACATTAAAACTTTTGTTTTTGATTTTTGAGGGGCCCTGAGGAACAGTATCTGGCTAGCAATCACGGGATTGCGCGATTAATGCGGATTCAAATAATCTAATCTAATCATTATATATATATATATATATGACCCCTTTTCACTAATGCGCGAGCGCGCTTTTCTTTATTTCAAAGTGTTAACCGCATAGACGTCTTTTTTTTAATCGAGCGAAGTGAAATATATGTCAATCGTGTATTTTAAATTGAGTTAGTCGTATCTGAAAACATCCCCCTCAAAGCGTAGCATGGTGTTCACATCCTGTTACCCCATGTAGTTGATTTTAACCTTTCGTCGGGTGCAGTTTCTGACAGGCATCGCGAGGCCAGCGCGGCCAATTTCATTGAAATGTGTTCGACGCGTTTCACGTTAAATACTTGTTTTTTCGAAAGAGACTTCTGTACTGTTCTTTTTACATCAAAGATAATGACGTCCACCACTCGGCAGTTGCACAGTGAGAGGGGTTTTCCGAATGGGTGGTCCATAGAACAGATTGTGCCCGACGGAAGGTCAAAAGACGTTTCACATCAAATTGTGGCGATCTGTCGGAGTCCATAGGCGACCCCAATGCAGGAAGTGACGACGTTCTCCCGGACGGTGATCCTTCCCCCGTGATCTCTTCGGCGACCGTGATCCCTCCGCCGAAGAAGAACGGTCTTCTCCTTCGCCTGTCAACAAAGACGGTTTCTCCCATCCCTTGGAGATTCCTCCTATGCCCCAAGGCCGAGAAACCGTAGTAAACAAAAGACGTACGAATGGATAATTGACAGTTTTTCCCTTTCAAAAAGCGGATTTTACATTTATATATATATATTCCCTGATTTTACAATTATATTAAGAAATGTTGCAATGCATGCCTTGTAAAGAAACAAAGTATCTACGTACAATAAATACATTAATACAATAAATGAAAAGTTATAAGCAATACTTATAGTCAAATTATTCAAGTGTAACAGGCATAATAGTAATTACACATGTTCTCTGAAAGTAGATAATGCAAAAAAAAAAGGCAAGCTTTTTTATAATTATTTCTTTTGTATATATAACTTTAAATGTATTATATGCTTCTTATTTCAGATTATTCCAATATTCAATAAATCGCATATTCATTACCCCCACCCCCTGCTATTTACAATCCAAAGTCCAACGTGCTTTGGTTTCACTTCATTCCAGCAGTGGTTCCCGTTTCTACAAAAACAAAACTGAACATGTGCACAGCAGCCATGCGTTTTCCTTAAATTATTTTTCAGAACCAAAAGAAGAATACATTGACAACTAAACTACCCAGAATAGAAGACGTAATAGACGATAATTGCCGTTTTGTGATCCAAATTTGAAAATTTCCCTGCTTTTTTGTGAAATTTCAAAAAAATTCCCCAAGATTTCCAAAATTAAAAAAAAATCCATGATGATTCCCAGGTTATGGTGCCTCTCTGATAATGCAATCATGATAATGTTAATCCACACTAATGTAATGCTGTGAATTAAAATTGCAACTTAAAATAGTCCGCAATCTATACTAATAAAAGAGTCTGTTCTGTCTGTGGCACGCAAGAAGCCATCTTCCACTACTCGGACATGACCCGAGGCCTGACATTTTAAAATTCCGTAGTCTAGTTTTCCCGTTTATAACGGTTTTAGAAGCTACTTTTATTACAGGCAATTTTAAAAAATAGTATCTACATAACAATGTAAATACTATTTAGATGCTATTACTAGATTCTATGTAGTTATAAAATCGTAAGATTTTGACAACACTTAAACATTATAAAATTAGTTAATATATATTTATTGATTTAAGCAATTTAAAGTTGATCAAAAATGGATTTGCCGACAAATAACTCTTACCGACACTTATGATTCAGCGGAAAAGCTAACAATAGGACCAGTTATTTTGCTTTTATGAAAATAATAGAGGTGGAATAAACGGTAGGAACGAACCAATGAGGTAAAAAATAATAATAATAACGCGTGTGAAACCGTGGGCAACAGCTAATAACGTGTAATTATTCCCGGCTTAAAATTAGACGCCGATCCGTGTAAAATCTTCATGAAAGGCGTACATGACGTGGATGGGGGTCAGTAGAGTCACAAGTAACAGTTTGAGTATCCTCATTTCTGTGGTTTTTGCACGATGGCGTTCAGCAGACTGCTTCCATAATCTGCTGAAATGACTTTTCATGCAAAACCCTCATAACTGTGCTCCAACACAGTCAACCCTGGTATTTGTCCCGAGTCTAGAGTACAAGTGGAAGCCTCGTGACCGACCTCTCTTTAGAGGTTTTCGCGCACTTGCTCACACGGACCGACACGAAAGACCACTCCCGACCCACGATTGATTGATTGATTGAAATAGGCTCATCCAGTGATTAGTAATCCGATTTGCCGCTATAATCTGTCGTTAAAGACCCATTTCCAACGCGATTAGGCGCCTATCACACGAACTGGAAATAACTTTGTAAAACAATGTGAAGTGGAAATACGACATTTCAATGGTTTTGCGACATTGTACAGCCAATATCTCATTACACATTTCGGAAACAGTTGACCACGTTTATATTTTCACTCTCCGAGGAACGGTGCACACGTATCGTCTCATTGGAATGAAAAGTTCGTACCGTCGAACCACACATTTAGTTGTCGTAATGAAAGTTGCTTGACGAAATCGAAACTCAGGTATTCCTAACACTTCTTGTTTAAACAATTCCACATTTAGAAGTGAATCGCTTAGATTTCGTCGAACCCTCAGTTTTCGCTACACCTGATAAATCTGTAGTTCGAAGGTACGAAATTTTCATTCCAAGAAGACAATACCTGTATTCTGAGAACTATTGTGTTGCCCGAAATATAACAAATAGTTATTGCATTCTTTAATGTATCTTCAAAAACTATTAAAAGAGTGCCCCCCCCCCCCCTCTCTTTAAAAAAAAAAACATTTTAGCGAAAATCAATAGAAAACTCAATTTTTTAAAAATAAAATTACTACTGATGATTTCAGGTTTTAAAAAATAAGAATGACTGTTGAATATTTTCCCAGGGACATCAGCGACGCATTTCATTTGAAAACAATAAGTCTATGAAAATACAACAGTCATCGTTGCAATGCTTCAATTAGTTTCCCCACGCAGATAATTGTCATATTTTTACACGTACACGTTTATGTCTCAATAAACTTGCAACTACAAGTAGCTTCAGTGACAAAGGTATTCAACATTAAAAAAAATCGAACTTTTGTAACAATCCACATTTCAAAAGACTTGCTCATTGCAATACATCAACGCTTGTCATATTTGATTATTTTGCCCCGAATCAATTTTCGCATTTCAATAGGCGAGTCCCGAACATTAAATCGGAGCCCCGCAAGAAAGATTCCCGATGAAAGGCCAACTGAAGACTCAGCGCGTAGAAAAGGCTCGTGCACGTTAAATCTCTGGCGGTTCACATGTTCTCAAGTCGGTCGAGATGCTGATCGCGGGCGTTTCCTTCTGGGTAGATTACAAAAAGTCCCCAACAGCCAGTCCATTGTACAGCTCTATTGCGACGAAAATTCAGCCAAACAGAGGACAAGCCGTTTCTTTAGTGCTTTTAATTTGAAGAGGAAATTCCATATTACTTTTTGTTTCTACTTCGGAACAACAAGTCGCAGGTTTAAGTTCTGTCGGATCGGAAGCCACTGATTTTTAAAAATAATGTATATGGGCTATCGGGGCCCAAAAATCTGTTTACGAGTATAAACATCAATGTAGTATAATAACGGAATTCGGCGAGTATGTGTGCCGAGATCCCTGAGCTCAATAAGAACTGGAGAGTAGACTAAGCGTGCGCTTTTTGCCCTGTCGACTCAAACGGACAAGGCGGTAAGAAGATAGTTTCGCGAAAATTTATGCTTTTAAAATACCTTACAGGAGGGAATTTGTGTTCGCAAATACATTATTTATATCCCACTATGCTGATGCAACGAATAACATTTAGAACGCAATGGTCCGAAAGTCAAAGTTAGCTCTAGTGGTGGAGATTCCGAAAGTCGGCCTCTTTCGGGAAGCGGGAAAATCGAGAGATTCGCTCGTTCCGGTGGAATTGAGCTCCAGATGCTCACCGGAGCCCCCGTTCGAATGGGAGCTCACGCGCATCCAAGAGATCACCCCCCAAACGATGTTAATGAGCAATTAAAAGGAACCGCGATCCCCCTCACATCAGCAATTCACGCGATCTTCGAACAGGAAGTGATAAGGATGCAATCGATGGATTCACTCATTCTCGATCACCCTCGGAAGAGCTCGAAATCTTCGTTTCCCACTGACCGCAATGCAACGGTTGAACGAGCGGCGCTCTAGAGCTGCACAGTGGGCTATTGGTGACAGCGCGGGATCTAGCCCCGAAGGGGACCCTCGAACACTGCCTCAACATTTTACCCATGGTCAGATGACGAGAACAACACCTGAGATGACGCCGTACTTTCCATACTTACACACCACGAACCTCGTGCGAACATTTAAGCTGCAACAGACTAGCGTATCCCAGCAAAAATAAGTCGGCATAAAACCTTCATCAAAATTGTGAAAGGGAAGGTTTTTAAAAGAGTTTAAAACAAAAAACAAAAAATGCATTTTTTTTTTAATTTTTAATTTCCTTGTAAAAAAAACCTTTAAAAAAATCTGCCTTTTCCTTCAATAATTTCAATTCTAAATTTTTTTTTATAGGTTCTATAAAGGATATGGAAGCAAAAATCTTTCATTTATTAGATCTTTAAAAGAACTGCAATTTTCTTGCATAAAAAACCTTCGACGCCGAAGGAGGCTTGGTCGCGAGGAGAATGACCCCTTCTCTCCGTCCAATCAGCCTCGTGAAACAAAACGCGTTTCTGCAGCCCATTTTCAACGCAAGAACGCGCGTTTTTTCCCCTCTCTTGCTCAATTGGCGACACCTGTCAACAAAATGGAATGACCGTCGGCCTTGTCATTTCCAAAATAGGTTGAATAGTTAATTTGGTGTTAAAAGATCTGCCGCTAACCGTCTGTTTATTTACCTAGGAAAACAAGATCTAAACTTCTAAATACCCATAAAATAGAAATATTCGAAGATTTTATATTCCTTGACAATTTAACGTTAAATTAAATGCAAATATTGTCTAAAACTACACATTAAAAATTTAAATTTAAACGGTGTACAGAATCGGAGCTTATTGGAATCGGAAGACGTGAAAAGGGGATATGTGCTATAAGTCTATGAAACATAACCCCATTTTACACTTTCGATTCATTTAGTCCAAATTGCGATTTTGACTGGATAGCTATGGTAAAGCTGAGTAGCCAAATAGTGGTGAGCTGAGTAGTCAAAAGGGTTAGCTGAGTAGCCAAATAGTGGCGTACACAGAGGGGAAGGGGGCTCCCACCCCATTGGTATCATACTGAACACTGCTCTGGTCAGATTTAAGTACGAACGACATGCCAGGAAGGTTTCCTTTGCTGTTCCCTCGCCATGACGGCCACCTCTATGTCAACCCTTTGCAATCGAGGAATGTGTTTGATATTCACTTTATTTTTATGTAATAGTTACATTCCGTTCCTGTTCATTTTAAATAGGTATTCTTTAGCTTTTTCTCTTTTACGTTTAGGGTGGATAATTATAAAATCAAAAGAAAAAAAGTTATGCATGATGAAACAGAATATTAATCTTACTATGTCGAACATGTGTTTAGTGCTTCATAAAATTTGTCCAATGTTTAAAAAAAAAAAAGGGCTGAGAGGCATTTCAATTTGAAAATAGTTTCGGATACCCCCATACTTGGTGCCTCTAGGTAAAGAAAAGTTGTTTTCCCACTAAAGTTTTTGTGAGAGAATCCCTTTTTATAAACTCAAGAATATGTTGTCCTCTTTCGTTTTAAAGATTTCAAAGAAAAACAAAAATAACACGCCGTTATTTTGGTGACTATTAAAAGCGACTCCCGACTGCAAAGGTCCATAAAAGAGGTGGGATACCCACGTGATGTCATTATTTCCAATGGAGAACAAGCTAACCAAAGAAACCCGTCACTCGTGTTCAAGAACATGAGGTTCTCGTTCAGTTTGAAGAACAGGGAACAAAAGAACAGGTCGTTATTTGGGAGACTGAGAGTCACCGCTCGAGTGCAAAGGGTGGAAAGCGCCGATCCCTTCCATCCCAACCTGGACATTTTGTTTCGCCTCATTTTTACGAAATCTCGGAACTTTCGCTGGCATTGAAACACGACCGCGTCGAACAATGGTTGTGTACATTTTTTGTTTTGTTATTTGCAGACGACACGTCACAACGCGAGAGAAACCGCCGAACGGGAGCTGCACCGCGAGAGGAGAGGCGGGCGTTCGGCGTTCTGTTCTGTACCACACTTTCCTTGACGTGCGATACTTGGCCGCCAAAGTGGTGCACGTCACAAAAACACGAAAATGAACTCACCCCACGAGTCAGCAACTTGTCATTCAGCCAAGTGGTGCAAGTTCTGTTCAGTAGGTTGCCCAATGGGCAGCAGTCGCACGTCATTCCGCATATAACAACACGAGAGCCGAGTCGAGTGTCGAAACCTCAAACGGCTCTCATCTCGGACTCTGGATTTACGCCGCTTGGCTTGAAGCAGTGGCCAGGCACAAAGTGGGCTGGATTGCAGCACTCGCTAGAATTACCCACAATAAACTGTTTAGCGAAGGTTCGGGATCTGATTCAGGGAACACCGCCTCGTATCATTTTTTAAGGAAAGCCATTCGAAAATGTGTATAGGGTCATTACGAGGAATTGAAAAACAACATTTGACTGCGGTTTTCTGCGAATTAAAATAAGTTTCCCTACCACAATTATACAACAATGTGTGGCTTTAAATGAGTTCGTCACCACAGACGGACGAAAATGCACTTAACACGTCAGAGCACTTTGGCACGGTGAATGTGATCTTACGCTAGAAAACAGAAAGCGAGCACAACATGTTTGTTTGGAAAAATGTATTCCCTTTATCGTTAGAAAAATTAACCCTTTAACACTAATGGGGCGCCTCTCGACCTGTTCTTCTGTTCCCTCAAGTGAAAGAGAACTGCATGTTCTTGAACATAAAAACGTTTTTCTTTCGTTAGCTTGTTTTTTTATATATCTAACTTCATTTAAAAGTACGACATCACTTGGACATCCAAGATATTTTATGAATATTTTGCACTCCAGCGTCGCCTTTAAGTCATTAAAATAACGACGCGTTAAAATGTCTCCACTGTTTTTCAAAATAAAAGAACAGAAGATCATCTCGAGTCTAAAGAGTTATTCTCTCACACACTTGAAAAGAAATTATTTGTGTCACCTTGAAGCACCAAGTATGGGGTTGATCCAAAACTTTCTTCGGATTGAAATTCTTCACACCCCTGCTTAAATTTTTTTCACACATTCGACACATGTCATAAAACAGTCAATGTATGTTTGGCATACTAATAGTCAGCTTCACGCCCCCAACTTTCTTAATTTTATTATAATCTATCTTAAGCGTAAAATGAGCACGCTAAAGAATATCTCTTTGAAAAGAACTGAAATGGGATGCAACTGTTCTATAAAAAGAACGTAAATATCAAACATGTGTCCTAGAGAGCAAAGGGTTAATGTAAAAATTTTATGTTGTGAAATTCACAATAAAATAGCGTCAACCAAATTGAAGGTTTTTTTTTCACGCCATCTGCGCCAAGGGACCACTCTTTTTCGCTGTTCCATTTTTCCTCCTTGCAGAGCATGACGACGCGCGAAAACGCTCCGACACGCTTCCGCCCCCCCGACAAGAAGGAAAACACGCCCCCCCCCCCCCCCCTCCCCGCCTCTTCTGGGCGACACGGGCTGCCGACACGAGACACTTTGCGCACAACAAACACTCATTACAGATGACGACATCCTGCAGCTGATGGTTTTGCAGGGAACGCGTAATCGGAAGGTTGCTAGTTTAGGTCCCCCGTTGACCGTGAAATCAGTCGTGGAGCGAACGGTTTATCAGGTGCGCGGTGTGTTAATACCAGTAGGGTTATAGTTTAAAAAGAAAAAGACGGTACCATTCTACATATACTAATATTCGAATACTAAAGTTATTTTTTCTCTCTATGAGGTTTCAAGAACAATTTTGTGTTGTTTTCCAGTAAGAAATCGATTATTTGACTTGAATACGATTATAAAGTCGGTACGAGTATACATCGACAAAAACTTCAGCAACATATAAAACGACAACTATCTATGCAATCCTCATAACTCCAGGTGGAAACAGCCTGTAAGGATGAATAACATACCATCGTGAAGAGGAAGTGGGACGTGTCGACCAGGCCGATTGTTAACTCATTCTCTGACCTTTATACCCGATTATGTGTGTGGGCGGGGGAGAGAATGTCGCTCTTGGCTGCAGTATACGCTACCGCCCCAATAACATCCCGGGAATCAGTCTGTGGGAATAACTGACATATACCATCCTGTAGATGAAGGTGAGCAGCGTCAATGAAGTTGACTATTTCTCTCCTCCCCACTTTATACCGCGAGGGGCAACTTCTGGTATACGTTAGCCCTGCGTACCTGATGCAACTTCAGTTCTATTGGATAGGTCATAGCGAGAGCGTGCTTGAGTTAGAGAAAGTAACGTGTCGAACATTTTATTATATAGCAAACACACCACAATATAGTTCAATTGCTTCTTTGTTTGAACAGGTTAAAAGATCAGTTCAAGACGAACAAAATTATACAAAGAAGTCTAATGTTATGGCAAATGCGGAATAATTTAGAACTTTTCAAAGACGCAAAAGAGTAGGCCGCGAAGGCGCTCGTACAAAATGATCACGGTTACAGTACTGCGTCATCATCTCTTACAGTACTGCGCCTATCCGATATTTTTTATTATTATTAAAATATTCTTTATCAAAGTACATAACAATCGATACATTTAATAGGCAAGACCATATTTTGTGACAGTCACTCCTCCTAAACTATATAACCAATTTTTATGATCAAGGTGTCATTTGAAAGAGAATAAACTGTAGATGTGCCAAAATTATAAAATTGATCAATTAATTAGTTCATTACGATTTATAAACAAACGAAAAGTTATCCCCTTGACTAAAGTACAGGTACATAACTATTTTCATAAAAACTTATATTTAAAACACGAATACAAAAGGAGAGCACACGAAAAATAAATATTGGGTGAGTCACAGAGATAGTTCCAGAAAAACAATCCTCAGTGTAATAAGTCAACATCCCAGAATTGATCCATCTGCGTCTAATAATACAAATCCCCATAGGGAAAAACAGAAAGTGGTCGACGCAGATAAAAGAGATCACAATGGGATATCAGCCCAAGAACACCGCCTTGACATGTTGAAGTGTGATCAGGTGGCGAGTAGATCACCTGAGCTGGCATCCCACGCAGCTTGACCCAAGCGTGAGGACTTTGGACCACAACCGATTGAATGTGCCCCAGTCCCCCAGCACAGCAGATATTTTTTAACGGACGATGAGAAACGAAACTGGTAACCCTCCATCCACGAGCTCGCTGCATTCTCAAAGTCGAGATTCGAACCCACAACCTTCCGATTGTGAGCACGTTAGGCCGTTTTTTCACGCACCGGTAAAAACCGGTATTTGCGTCTTTTTCACACGTCAGAAAAATCGGAGTCGGTGCTCATGCTTTTTTTTACACGCCGCGCAGGAGGTACAGCCGGCCTGCACCTAAATTTATTAGTGTATTTTAAAACTAAAATAAGATATATTTTTTAATAATTTTCTTACATGAAGATTAGAACTGAAAATAAAATTTCTAGGGTAGAAAAAAAATATCTGATAAATAGCAAGCCTGTTGCCGTAATGCACAATTCAGGAGAGGAAAAAACTCCCTTCAATCAAACTGAAGCCAAAAAGCGAAATTCGAAATCGGCTGCATCGTTGCCATGGCAACCTCTACGTAGTATGGAGATTCTTCTCCATGCTAATGCACTGCATTTGTGAGAATGTGCAGCCGAAAAGAATTTTCTGGTTTGGGCTGCACTTGGTATTCGATAAACTGATTGGCTCGTGCGTGAATCGCGGGGATGGGTGGGAGAAACAATAACTTACGAGAATCTCTCCAAACATAAATGGTTTTCGTGATAAATTTACTGTGTGCTGTTGGCTCAGGACCATTATGGCAGTGCTGTTGTTTCTTTATTTCAGTTAATATTAAAATTGACCGATTCACATGTTAAAAAGAAAGATGGATGGATGGCCTTAATTTTCTAAAAATAAGTGTTTTCTATTTGTTTCACATGTTATCACATCGTAAAAATTGAAAGGAAAATTTGATTTGAGTAGTAAATAATAAAGAATGTATGGTTTGTGGAAAACAGTGTGTGTCTGGGGGGGGGGGGGGGGGGGGATTCGCCTGATTTCGGCTGCACTAACATTTTGGACCACGGGCCGCCACTGACAAGACGATGGCAATAATTTTTAATACTTTAAAATAATTTAGAAATATTATATGGTTTTTTTTTTCTAATAAACAAATTGTATACGTTTATGTTTTGAAATACGTATTACTTTTTTTATTTACATTGTAGGGATCAAAGACTTCCAGTAATTTAAAAAACATTTCACGCAATTTTATTTGTGTGCAAATTCTCCCCTTTCTTAAATTTTTGAAACAAAGAATGAGCTTACAAAAACCTTGCTGTTGCTCGAGTAACGATCTTATTTGCACTTTTACGAGTGCATGTCAGTGTGTGCGAAATCAAACAGTTTTCCGCACTTGTATCTGCTGAGTGAGCCACTGGTTAATCTGCTGATGCACTGATTTTCGCACTTTCACGATAAAACATATTATAAAGAAGAGTGCCTGCGTGGGTTTGTTGCTTTTTGTATACAAATGTACAATTTTATTCCGAGCGTGATGAAAGTTTGCATACTTCACCTTCAAAATACGAGGATTTTCCTGTAATCATTTATATTTCTTTATTTTCATCAAAATTTGGTGTCTCTCGTGTTTGTTTAAGTAACCAAGTGCTGAAAGAACAATTTTGAATAACAAAAAAGTTTTAATTCACTAGTCCAAGTTTTTAATTCATTCAAATCAAGAGCGTTTAAATTTTAATATAAAACTGTTTAACGAGATATCTAAAGTGAAACTGGTGTTCGCAATGCTAAACTTGGAGGGGAGAAAATCAAATTTTATTGCTGTGGTGCGACATTCAAATTGGCCTCGTACGAAAAATTTTGTTAAATCAGAAATATTTTCTACAATTCTTGTCTTGTGTCTCGATGTCAGGGGCCCATTCTAACAGGTGACTTAAATGGGCATTGCTATTTTCATAAATATGAAAAGGGCAATCCCAGTAGGGAAATTGAACAAATGGAAATAAAAAAATACCTACATACAATTGAAATGATAAGGGAAATCCCGAATCTGTGTCACTTTATTAAATTTTACTTAACAAGAGATGGGGTAAACAAAAGTCAACGCTTTCTGTTCCATTAGGTTAAGGCAGACGACGATCCCAGTGTGTGTATTGGGCACCATGTCATTTTGAATTTTTAGGATGATCAAAATATTCCAAAATTAAACTGCCGCGAAGTTTTTTTTTTAATTTTTAAATAGCTCCCAGTAAAAAGTAGAACTTAATCCACCACAACTGTGAGTTTGCGATCACCATTGGGCAGTTTAAAATTATTTGAGTTGCAAATTTTGCTTGGAATATGCCCTGGTCGACATGAATTCACCCGAGAAGGCATTTTACGCATTCATCGAATATTAGCTACTCTTAAAATTTAAAAAAAGTAAACCTTTTATAATAAAAAGAGAGGGCGGAGTAAATAATGTACCAAAGGATCACGAAGGACGAATAGAGAGGGGGGGGGGGGGGGTGAGTTCTTAACTTTTGGTGTAAACTTAAATTCCCAAATCTGGCATTAATCCCCAACCGATTCTTTTGATTAAAAGCTTATGGCATCACTTAGTGCCTTTTGTTACTTTTCGTTTACTTTATTGACTTTAGTGAAATTTTCTTCCTTTATCCTTCGCCTGGGAATGAAACACGGAAACACCTGGAGAATTGTCTAGCAACCACAGCTTCCGTAAAAGTTCTGTCATTTTTTATTTATTTCATATTTGAGGCCGTTAAAGTAACAGTGGTGTAAGTCCATTTTGATTCGCGCCACTCTTTCTCACCGCAAACTGAAACTTAGCCCTTTTTAAGGGATTTTCATTTTGCGGCGAACATAAGAGTGGTGTGATTTTTAATAGAACGCGTATGAATGATTATTCCTTGAACTTTAACCTATCGGACGAAATTAATGACATGGAAAAATAGTTTTAAAAAAAATTCAAATGGTGATTGGGATGCCATTTTTACTGGGGGCTGAAAAAAAGAAGTGATATCCATCATAAAATAAAATTTTATGAGGGGGGATGGGTAAAACCTCATAAAACAAAAATTAATGAAAAGTTTTTACTTTTATAAAGTTTTCTTGGGGGGGTTATACTATCTGATCACAACCCCACTTTTAAATGAGTTTCTACGAACTCAATGTTTACGTGCTACTGTTTATCAGATTAAAATATTATTCTAAGATTGTCAATTTCGTGGTAAAGTAGTATTTACAAGAGTATGTAAATTTCATAATCTTTTAAAGAATATATTGACATAATGTGAAATAAAAACAATTATAGAAGAAGTATATCAATAGACACTTTTGCAAAAAAAAATCGCTCTAAAAAAATCGAAATAAAAATTAATCTTGCAAAAAGAAAATAATTTAAACAGTATTAGTTCTAAAATTTTCAAATCATTTTTTCCATTTCTTCCGAGATTTGATGAAATGAATTTCGAAACGAGATGCGTCGAAGAAGTTCGGACATTCGATAGAGCTTCGAAATCAACGCGAAGATCAGATTGCAACGGCGCTCCCGGAGATCAGATATCAAACGATTTTCCCAAATAAACTTCCGAAATTACAGTCTCCACTCGACCCGAAACTCGGTTTGACGAGGGCAAACAACGCGAAAAGAAACGCCATTTCGACAGAAACCAGGTCTCGCGCAATTCCTTCGGGCAGCCGAATATTCGGAAAAAGGAGACATTCCACCAAAAGGAAAAGAAAAGATAACGAAGTAGAATAGAATTCAGCATAAAACACGTTTTCATTCTGAGGTTTGCGCGACCGATTTAATGCCGAATTTTCGTTTAAATTATTCCGTAAAACAAAAATGTATTCATCGAACTTTTTAATTCCCACAGCTGAATCATTCAAAACAACCGCAAAAACTTATTCAAAAAAAAAAAGAAATTAAGTTTGATGCCTTCAGGTGTGGGGTAAGTGATAATCGTTCCTTTCTCAGGAGCAGCGCTTATTAGAGGGTTTGTTTGTACCGTCACTACTAAGAATGGAAAAAAACAATCGTCAGGGGGATTCTATCGACTGAATTGTTTCTCATTTCCTTTGAGGTCAAATACAAGGCCTGGTCCCGAGTCTTGAGCTTGATTAAGTGTTAGGCACGGGCCTAGGGCCCCCAACTGTAATTTATTTACATATAAAATTGTGTAAAAATTACATAAATTTTGAATTTTATAACATTTTTTTTAATCTTTTCAGCCCTTTTTTAAAAAACGTTATAATGCATTGTTTACGAAATGTATATTATCAGTATGCATTTTTTTTCATTCTTCGAAACATTTTTTAAGAGAGGTGCCCTCGTCAATTCAATTGTTCGTATAGTATTGCATTTCCTATGCCAGTTATCCAGTTGTTAAAATATACATTTTAATTTAAATTCACGGGAACTGCAATTGATAACATCTGTGCACTTTCAAACTGATACCATTTGTGCACTACAGGATCGAAAAATTAATTTAACTTTTAATTCATTCAAAACATCAACAATAAACTTGCGTTGTGTTTTTTAAAGAAATCCACTCTAACTCGAACACATTCGATTGCGTCGTGTCATTCGCCCGACGCTCGTACTGCGTTCGAAAACTGTGCGTTCCAAGAAAGAGAACATTCCATATCCGACGCAAAAAGAAAAAAAATTATCGCCGAGAGTGAACTTCTCCGTCAACCCCGAAAATCGCCCCCAAGCGATAAAAAAAAAATCGTCTGTCGCTGTTACAATCAGAGAAGGAAAGCTGATGAAAACTTCGTACTTACTTGGTTCCCATGACTTTTTCCACAAAAGGTTGGTTATTCTCGGAGAAAGTGTAAAAGAATCCCGAGTGTTGTGAAGTCGAATGAATGTGTCCAACAGGTGGATGCTTCGCGAGATGATGCAGTTGCTATGGAGAGGACCGTCTCTATGGGCGAGTCGAGCGAGAAGAAAAGAGCGCGTGGACGAAGCACAGGGTTGCTGGACGCTCGGTGTGGGAAATCTCGCCAGAGTTTGGCGAGCGCGAAGGTTGCGGTTGGGCCGTCTCGTTTCACGCGATCTTCTCGAGTAAGAATAAGAATACGTGCTTCTCATACATGCCCTAAAGATTTTCTTGGTGGGGGATGATCATGGAGCGATCGGCACCCCTCTCCCATTAACTAATTCTATAAACACTCTTTACTCAATTTTGTCCTTTATTTCCAAATATTTTAGTTTAATTATTTTTGAATTTTTATCGTTTTCTGATGTCAATACGTCGCATAATAAAAAAACGACATTTGTAAAATCCCTATAACTCCACGTGGAATCAGCCTATGGGAATTAGTTAACATACCATCGTGTAGGGGAACGTCAGCCGCGTAGAACAGGCTGAATATTAACTCATTCCGCACTCCTTTGCACCACGTCGGGGGGAGGAGTTTTGACCAACTGCAGTATACGATTTCGGCCCATAACTCCACGTGGAATCATCTTATGGGCATAAATGACATGCCATCATGTAGAGGAACTTGGACCGCGTTGACCAGGTTGAATATTAAGTCATTCTGCCCACTGACTTTTGTTCCATGTAGGGGGGAATGACGCTCTTGGTTGTAATATTGCTTTTGACCACATAACAACGAGAAATGAGCCTATAGGGAAATGACATACCATCGTGTAGAGGAAAGTGGGACGCTTCGACAAACCGATTGTTATTCATCACCCTCTCAGGGTCGGGTTCAAGAAAATTCTTGACACAAACGAATTGGATTTTGGTGCCCTCCTCCTAGAATTTTGGTTATTAAAATTTTGGACCCCCAAAAACCCTGGTATTCAGAATCAAAACATCGAAGGTGGAAAAGCGGTAAATATTTCAAAATAATGATACATTTTATAAATTTTGAAAACAATTAAAATATGGGAATTGACCAGAATCATCTCGGTCAACCCCAGACGTCTGACAAACCTAAATGTAATGAATAGACGGATTTGGTAGTTTCCAATAACGTTTCCATTTTATTCAATTTTTGATTTATTTTTTTCGTTCGGCAAAATGTAGCGCACTTTTCGATATGGCCTCAGAAGTATTTCATAAACCAAACCTTGGGGTACAGTTCGGTCTGTACCTACCTGATTTTTCTTTTTACTAAGATAGAAGTCAGAAGAAGCAGGGCCCGATTTAGGCATGGAAGCAAGGGAAACCTGCCTTTAAATGGGGTGTCCCATTGCACTTAAATAGGCTCTGGAACATCAAATCGAACTCTTACGTGCACTCAAACACTTGCCCCTGAATGGCATTAAAATGAAACACATTATAAATATAATAGCAAAAAATATATTAATAAGTAATGAGTACTCCTAATATTCTGCATGTTTAGATTTATTTTTTAACAACTGTGCCAACTGTTTTTTTTACTAAAGATTGCAATGCAATTTTTTAAGGTAAATTTAAAAGCAAACTATGTTAAGGGTGATTTGGAGCCCTCTCAAAAATGTAAAGTGGACTTCACGAGCTTTTATTCGGTAATCCGGCCCTGCCTCTTTTGGTCGAAGCTGCCCAATTACCATTTAATTTTCAATAAATAGCAGAAGAGTCAGTCTAATAATACCAAATTTCTGTATCAACCGTCATAAATTTAATTTTTATTTATTTTTAAATGTTCTTTACACATATAAATATAACATTATTAATTTTGGAAAAATTTCCATTGCAAAAGTTGTATTTTGAAATATTTTATGTCTCAAATGTAAATTCTTTACCTGTTGCATAAGTATAATGCTTTACTCATAAGTATAACTCTTACTTCAAAAGCTAATTTAACAAACCTTTTTATACATCTCATTATCCTAAAATGTAAATTTACTTTCAAATTTTAAATAATTAATTTATAATTGAAAATTACTTGTTAGTGTGTGTGTAATTTCAATAAAACTCAATAAGGGACTTGTGTTCTTTCATTAATGCTTTACTTTTTTGGTTAAGTGCATCCCCAATTGGATGTTCGAGCTACTCCTATGGTGAGGAGTCGTATGGGGAAAAAATAGTTTATAGTAACAAATAGTAGAATAGAATAAAACAACCAAAATTAAACAGAACTACAAATAACTTTATTTATCAAAATAGTCTTACAATGGCTAAAGAAGACACACGCTTTTAATAAGTGAGATGTTATCCACTGATCTTTCCGCCACCCGTTTACCTTAATGTACATTTTTAAATATATTTTTATGAAGAACGATACAATATAACACAAAAAACATTTTTTTTTTCGTTTAAATAAAAAAAGTAAATAGGAATGAGTTTTTATAATGTGTAAATTATATTCCTTTTTATATTTTTTCAACATTTAATCACTTTAAAAAAAAATTCCAGGAAGGAAACATGAAAACTCAAAGTAACATTCGGCTAAATATGTAAATTAAAAAAACACCGAGGATCTGTTTCTTGATCCTGATGCCCATCTTCATTTCGAATGACTGCTTTTCGATGTTCATCATTCAGCTCTTTTATTTTTCTGGCAAGCACTGATATATGCCCGAATGACACAGTTTTCGTTTGTTTATCTTATTTCTCTCATTTGAAATTGGAAACGAACTCCGGTTTCGACACAATGCGAATTCTCACACACAATGGGCTTCGGGCTATTTTCTGAAATGGCCCACATAATTATAAAATGTATTTAAAATCACCTTTTCGAGATGCCATGATGGCAACAGGAGGAAGAGTTGTGCAAGAGTGTTAATTCGAAACAATTGCTAATTCCACGTGGCGGTGAAGCGCCAGGAACTTACTTGCAACTTGGAGGATGAAGTGATTTGTCCGATTTTGAGACTTTACTGCTATTTTTCTGAATCAACTTTATAATAATAATAAAACTGCATTTGTCTTCATACACTGTTCAAAATGGTTACGTTAGGTATGATCCGCTTAAATGTGTCGTCAAACATGACGAAATATATTTATTTTTCAGTGTTTTATTTTTTATGAATATTCTTCTCATTTTTGACAAAAAAATAAGTAAAGCATTTAGCAGGCGCCTGTTTTGTCAAAATCACGAAAGTTTCTTTAAAAATGAGCGTTTTTTTAACAGTATACTAATTACATAAACATTGCGCAATTGAGATATCGCAATATTTATGCCATTGTTTTGTAAAAGAAATTACGTAAAATGCATTTCTTTATTAAAAAAAATATTGTATAGAGCGTTAAAACGATAATAACTATAATTGAAAAATAATGTTGAAATATCCATTACTATTTCACGTGAATACGTCTTTAAAATCAGTACACCTAGGTACATAGTTGCAGTGGGTTGTAACGTAAATAACATCTGTCAAAATCCCAATAACTCCATGGAGAAATTAGCATAAGGGGATGACATATCATCGTGTAGAGGAAAGTGAAGCGCGTCGATTAGTGCGATTGTTAATTCATTCCCCCCTCCCCCTCCCCACTACTTTTGTATCACGTGGGGGAGGGCATGTTGCCCTTGCCGGCAGTGTGGGCTTCCGGCCCTATAACTCAAGGAGGACTAATCCTATTGTGCAAAATAACCTACAATCGTGTAGAGGAAGGTGGGCTTGGGGGGGGGGGGGGGGGGGGGGGGCGGGCGGCGGGAGAGTGAAATATCGGTGAAAGAAGCAGCATGCCGAGAAGGCACGCGTATAAAGTGTTCATGAATTAAACCTTACGGTACAGTGGGGACTGCGTCTCCCCGATTTTTTTAATAAAAAATATACTTTAAAAGCTCTTTTAAGCCCAGGTAATTTTTCTTAATTGTGGAAGACGTTTCTACAAAACCCTCAATTGTTTTTTACGGTGAAAATTTAAATATCTATTCCCGTGTGAAATGTAAAAATAAAATGACAAAGCAAAAAAATATATTAGTGGGAAAACAAGTCGAAACTACACCTTTACGCCAACATGATGATTAAACACCAAGGTTGGCAACCCTGAATCGTTCATTCATTGGATGGAAAGCGTTGTGCTGGGCGCGGTGGGGGAGGGGAGGAGGGGGAGGAAATATGCAAAAAGTTGTTTTGTGCCAGCAAATGTGAAGGAATCCAGGAAATCGCGCATGAAACATTTTACGGAGATAGGTTTAAATGAGCGTTTCTTCGAAAAGAAAGTGCCGATAATCATATATTCCCTTACGGGTTTTCGGCGTTCGATTCGAATTCGACAATTTGGTTTATTTAAGTTATGCCGTGAATGCAGAGGCGGAGGCGGTGCAACGTCTGATTCGGCTCCCCGTTTTACATAAAGTAACGCTTTTTAAATAATACGGCAAACTGTATCATGTTTTTAAATAATATGTTATAAATTAAACATTAAATTGTGCTTTGATTCCAATGATAACTGCATTTTAATTATCTATTCCCATAATTAATTCCGTTAATATAAATGCACTACAGAAAAAAATATTTTAAAAATAGCGTTCCATAAGCAAAAACGCTTCCTATGATGCTACATTGAGTTTCAAACAGCCCAGCGTTCAACTGCTTTGAAAAAAAAAATTTGAAAAAGACCGTCCGTTTTCAAATTAGTATATTAAATTAAAAGTATAATTTACCTTGATTAACTATTTTTAAATTCCTATGATTAAATATAAAAAATGATTAAGGAAACACGGCACCATCTAAAGTTCTTTTATTTTTGACTTTTCGAATCAAGGTGTTAATACATATTATTTAAATTTATATAAGAGGACAGCATTATACGCAAAAATTCCATTATTGTTTGTAGGCGAGTCATTTTAATAGAAAACATCGGACACATTGCAACAAAAAAAATATTGATTTATACAAAGAGAAAAACATTTTTAACAAAGACTATCTTATTTGGCTGACATCTTGGATTTATTAATAAATCAGTAAAATACGCATTAATTAGAGTTATGCACCGAATTTCTTCATATATGCATCATATGAAAGGACATTTAATACAAATAACAAATACATAATTCATATGTTATCGAATGAAATGGCAACATTTGAAAGTAGGCCAGTTATTTTAGGATGAAACATAAAACAAATTGTAAAAAACATTACATTTTTTGCACTCAAAAAGCTATTCAAATAACACATGAAGAGTGTACCGAAATCACAGTTAATAGATCCGCCATCTTGAATTTATTAATGAAATAGAAAAATGCACATATGGTGATGGATACTTTATTTTAAACCTTGGAATTCAAAAGTCTATCAATTTTAATAGTTTTTACTAAAACTCAATACAACACCAGGCTGACTTTTAAGAGCGTTTTGCAGTGAGAGTTATTACTTCGTTTGTTCGTCTGGACCGCTCGATTGCATTGCTTTTGCCTTACAGCTGTCACGAAAATACTTAATTTTATTTGTAAACACTTTATTGTAGTTTTCTTTGACTAAAAATGTTTCAAGAAATGCTTTTGCTTCTATACACTGCTAAAATGTTAATTTAAACTCGATGTTCCCCTATTCAGCCCATGCCCCATTCGCCACTTACGGAATCGCCACCTGAAAAACAAACAGATGGATCGAACGATCAAAGGAAGCTGCTTGCACCGGATATCAGGTTCATTTTTTTTTTGCCTCGGACAGCATTTGCTGCTGAAAAAAAAAAGCGTCTTATTATGCCTTCATGCTCGTTAGTAGTCGCGCAATCTTTTTCATTTTGCACTTCTGTTAACGACGATTCTTCCAAGAATTATACTAGTGCGTCGCACGAGTTTAGTTGTCGCCCTGCTGTTCCTCCCTAAAGCAGCGATCATTTGCGGCATACTTTGTTTGGGAACGGGCTGACCTCTCGCAAGTAGAAAAGAAATCGCGGAGGTTGGGGGCCGTCCATATATTACGGCACGCACCTTTAGGGGAAGAGGACACATTTCATTCCCCCGCCTTCATTCTGCATATTTCATTTCTAAGAACGCCAGATGGCGCCACGGTGGGGAAATCGGCCAACACTCTGCATGCAACGCCAGGTATTTCAGCTAGTAATAAATATTTACATTGATTACTAAAAAAAAATGACATTTTAAAAAGCTTTTTATTGGAAGTTTTTTTAGTGTTTTATTTCCACCCTCTTTAGTTTTTAATTTAAGGAACTTATATTCCTGCTTATCTTGCAAAGGCAACTCGCATGTTGATAATTAGGTTTAATAAAGGCCGAAAAAACTAAATTATATTCTAGATGATAATATTACATTCCAACACCAGAAACGAAGAAATTATGACGAAATCCGCTTAACTGCTATTCCGGATGATTGAATGTCCGGATAACCAACACTTTTCTGCATTTTATACAAAATAAAAGCATTCCTATTCAGCAAAAAATTTAAATCGGGAAAAATATTTTTTTAAATGTCTGGTTAATTGATATTTTAGGGATGTTCGGATTAATCACTGTAAAATAACCGAAAATTCACCACTACTATTTTAAATGCAGACAGACGTTTCTTATCCAACAAAAGATATTTTTTAAATCTGAGATTTTTTAAAAAAAAAAAAAAAGTACAGGGGTTAATCGATATTTCTGAGTAATTGAAAGCCGGATAACCAATTTTCCCCCATTTTATTCCAGCTTGGATATTTACTTATCGAACAATAAATCAACCTATTTTGTTTTAATTTAGCAAATTCGCCTTATTTAATCCGCTTCATTAGAATAAAATCTTATCCAACATAAAATAATTGAATTAGTACAGAAGTCTCGTGCGAATATGGGCAAAAAATAACGGTCATACGTTCAATCGACATTTTTGGCGCCCAGTTCCACTGTTAGTAGACCGCTGAGGAATTTTAAAAACAACAACTTACGAGATTAGTATTGCTAATTTGAATAAGAACCCTTTATTTCATATCTACAAACGTGTTACTTTTTCCGCTTATTTAAATAATATTATTCAAAGAACTCATTCAACATATTTACTATTTAATCCATTAAAACAAGATTTTTGGTTCTCCAAATTTTACTATCCCCTTGCGTAGAGAGAGCGAGAGTAGCTGTTCACAAAACAGCCCACCTCGTTCACATATTTTATTATTTAATAATATTCCTACTGGATCGAATGAAATACAAACGTTTTGCAATATCCATAACAATGATTAGACGTTTCATGATACATTTTATCGGCTAATCATGTCTTCGTTATCGAATAAGTGCTTTGAAATGCTTACATGATTGGTTAGACGTGTCAAGATTGCAAAGAGAAAATGCAATTCTGCAAAAGTAACTTAAATTAATGTTTTTAACGATCCTGAGTCAGACTCCACGATGTTCAGTGACTTGCGAAATAACACTATCGAAAAGAAAATACCGAGTACATGTGACAGCCCGGCTTTTTTTTCCGTAAAAAAGGAATGGGCTTCGATGTTTCCGATTCGATGGCCGATGACTAGGAAGAAACACGCAGTTGCCTAGAAGCGTGCACATGTTTTAGTCAGGGTGCCAAATCGAAAAGCTTGTTTTGGCGTACGGAGAAAATGTTTTCGTGGTTTCTGATGTAGTAATGGTGTAGATTTCAGAATCGATTGATGCCACTCTGTAAATCTCCTCGCTTTTTCCACCTGAAAACGCCGCGCTTGACGTCTGTCAAGGATTTCGACACTGGATTGGTTAGATCCAGTGTCTCCGAGGGAAACCAACCCATTCAGTGTCTCGGACGCCGAGCGCTGCAACTGCATGTGGAAAAAGCGAGGACATGTTTTCAACCTTTAAACTTTTCGAAAATATGTGTTGAGGATCGAATGACAAACATAGAAACTTTGAATGTCGTCATTCACGAGACGATGTCGATATTTTATTTACCTTTCGAAGAATGGGGTTGAAAATGACCGAGTTTCCCGTTAGATAACGTTCATTTAAGGAACATGTCGGCCCCGCGTGTTTCTTCTGTTTTCCTACGGGACGCTGCCATCGAATCAAAAAGGCCAGGCCGTAGCCTATTCATTCAGCCAATCAGCGTTTCTGTGGGGAAACGCAGCAGGCAAAGTAGAAAAATGCGAAGACATGTTTCCTACCTCTAGGTAGGAGAACATGAAACGCAGGAAAATGCGCGAGAACGTGTTACCCAGCTCAACATATCGCATATACATCACGAGTTGGTTAGAAATATCAATACTAAACTGAGGCTCAGCATGAAACTCACCAAAAAGTATTATATATTTACTATAAACTCAAAATCGTCGTTTTTTGCCAATTACGTCTTATGAACAAGATATTGAAGAGGATGGGCTTGTTTTTGTGACATTGACCACTCGCTGTTTTCGCAATGCAAAAGTACAATCTAAACACTGTATACCAGTGACTTTCACGAAATTTAAGGATTTGCACTTTGTGAAACCAATATATTTTTTTAAGGGACAAAGTTAGAAAATTTCTATATTAAATATAAAACGCATTTTGTCGAATCGCCCACAATGAAATATATTTGTGAAATTAATTCACCAAAATTATTTTCTCTTGTATCACAAATATTCGTTGATTCTCTCCTGGTATCAGTGTAGCACAAAAGTCCCCGGTTCGTTTCCGAGGGACTGCCAGATACATAGTAGTACTACAAATGTAAGGACATAAACTATCTAAAAGAACTGCGTATGTTGGAAATGTTCTAATATAAATATATATTAGACATTGCTAGGTCTTTTTTTTATAATTCTCCACTGTAAAATTGTTTACATACTATTGATATCTCTAAAAAGAGCCAACTTTAAGTAAAAATGACATTCTCGCTGTAATTAAAATTTAGCATAAATTATTAAATTCAACAACTGTGACAGATCTGATTTGAATGCATAAAAATGTTAGGAATCTGAAATAGTTTACCAAAAAAGGTGCTAATTTTTTTTAACCAAATAAAGAAAGGTTAGTTCCTAGTACATGGTAATACCCCTTGACGCAATTCTGGAAATGGGCGCCCAGACCTTGGCACAAGCTCTTCACCAGTTTTAAGCACACGTACATACCGTGTGCTAATGTCACAAACTCACGTCGATTTATCGCTCGGAGTAATTGTGGTATCTGGCGTAAAGCGGCCTCCGACTATTGAGGATAGCAGCTGGTACCCCTTCGAGCAGTTGATTATGGTGCTTACAGACAATCCGTGTTAGGGTTACTTAAAATCATACCAGTGCTCTGCGCGATATCAAATAGGGTTGCCAAAATATAAACTATCGCTTACAAATTGTCGCCACATATCGAGGGCACCGTGTAATAGAAATTAACTAAAAGAAACTGTTGAGTGGTTTATAAGAAGGAGAGTGCTCACCTTATCCCGTCGCTCAACGAGTTGTCTCGGAATAAGGGCAGCAGTTCCACGACCTGTGGAAGGAAAACACACACAACTTCACACATTCATAGAATTACATTAAAGAAGGCCATCCGCGTACGAGCAACAATTGCGATGCAACGTTCAATCAAATGAGCAATCAAAAATCACGCACCAACTGCGGGCGATTATTTAATTGCATTCAACTCATGGTTGCAAGGTCTCAGATCACGCAAAAATCGTAAAACTCGTATTACCGCAATTCATACAAAATCGCAATATTGTCGATTATTTGCTAAAACTGTTGGAGCGGATAGTGAGCTAAAGGATATTTTGTGCAATTAAAGTTGCTCAGTGGACCGGATACAATTGGAGTTTTCCAGTTGCATGCAAATAAATAGTTTAGTTGCATGCTAGATAGTTTCCAGTGCATGGTTAGCCTATAAGTTGCGGGACGAAACAGAAAAGATAAGGACTAAGATTTAAGGGCCGTCACTTATTACGCCACGCACCGTGATTTGATCCGTTTTTGGTTTTTCATAAAACCTTAACAAGAGTGCCGCACTGAGCCTGACAGTGTTGTATAAATATTTTAATCTTTATGCAGAACCTAATAAAGACATCATGAAACCTAAATCATATCTTTGTTAGCCCCTACCTTTTCTGATGTAATATAATCCTTAAAGAAAATTAAACCATCAAACACCAAAAACAATTACAATAACTATAAATTATCTAACTAGTCGTTACCACACACATATTATAAGGATTCTCAAACTCAAAATTTGTTTTCTAACTTTATTTCAAAATTCGGGAGTTTCATAATTATAATAATTTAATAATTATAAATTCATTAATTATTTCATAATTAATTTTTAAAAATAGTTATTAACAACTGTTAAAAATAGCAGACAACAATAACTGTTGCTGTTTCGATATTTATCTGCCAGCGTATTTCTGTTTACTTGAGAATTAAAATTAATAAATTTTTTGTGTAAAAAAAATTGGTGGGGGGGGGGGGGGGGGAGTTTGTAGATTTGTTGGGGATTAAGGATTCCCCCCCCCCCACCTACAGAAATCCGTTTCTTAGTCACTGGACCCCCACCTTGAACCTGTTGTTTATCGTCTGTATTTGTATTTATCTATTATTATAGCAGTGTATTTATTTCCTTTAAGTTTAGGGGTAGACTATTGCACGGATTATCTCACAGATGTCCGAGTTTGGTGCTATGAGGAGGAGTAACTACTAAGAGTTAACAGGACTCGTATATACAAGAGGTTGCGTTTTTCACTCTCAGACAGTACTCGGCAGCGAATCTCATTGCCAAACCCTTATTCAATTGTTGTAACGTGTAAGAGCCAAAGTCGTAAGAAATGATTCTCAATTAAAAAAAATATATATATCACATTTGGTGTAAACGTTCGGCGTGATAATTTCATAGCTCTCAGACTTTAAATAACTGCCAAATCTACTTTTAAATTGCTGTGTTAACAAACTCGCAATCTGAAAGTACAGCCGCGGAAAAAAAAAACGAACCACCGATGATTATTTCGTTAGTTTTTATAGTAGAGCTAAACTTAATATACCATTTTGTATGGCATAAAGTCTACTACACATTGGTATACAAACATAGGCGTAAAGTTGTCAAAATTTTTGGGGGGGCCCAAAATTTAACTTTTAACTGAAGAAAATTGCGTATTTTTGGGGGAGAAGGGGGGGGGGGGGGGTAAATATAATTGAAATCCGAAAATTTATGGTAATGCAATTTTCCCTTTGTCATTATTTTCTAGTTTGTCTATTTAATTAGAATTATGGCCAAATTCAGTGGCGTAGGAACTTCTTTTTTTCAGGGGGGGACTGATTTTTTTTTCAATATATATATTGTTATACAATATAAAATAGTACGGAGTTGTGAGCTATTAAACAATTAAAAAACAATCAATGCTTTAAATTTTTACTTGTTAAATGTTTTAACTTGTATCCGTTTTTGTTTTGACAGCTTTAAAACATAAAGTAACCAGGAACAGATTAATAGTAATTTCAAATGTCCGTATTGTACGCTAAATTGTGAATTTTTTCAGATTTGAGGAATTCGTCTCTATTTAACTTTCTTAAACAAAATGTAATTTTCTAAAAGAAGAAATTTCAATTATATAAGCAGTTTAGAAAATAGTGCATGAATCTGATGGTTTATTATTTCAAAAGGAACAAATTATGGGAAATACGATTATAATTTATGAAATGTCCATAAATAATATTTTTTTTTATTTAAAAACGTATTTTTTACATTATTTTTAAAATTACTCTTTAAAGCTTTAGCGTTGTAGACATTTATATAAATACTTGAAATTACGTTTATTTTAGCTGCTTAAATTGATAAATTTATAGGTAGTTTTCAAACTAAACTATTATATTTATGCTTTTCTGACATTTAAAAAAGACGTAATATAAAAAAAAAATTACGTGAGCCAGAGTACTGAGTACAAAAAATATATATATATATTATATTGTGAAAACCTATAAATTTGTCATTTTAAATATTACTGAAATGAAATAAACCATAACTAGTATTCTATTGATGCAATAAAATAATTAGCAATTTAGACTTTATGTAAAAACACATTTTCCTTACACTAATTCTACAATGACATTTCATTTATTATATGTAATTCAAGATTAAAATGTACTTCAACTTGTTTTTAAACATAAGCTTACGCTTAGTGTTATTCACTTAATAGTGTATAACAAAACTAGAGTTACTGCCAATTGATAAGCATAATTACAAAACATTTATCGTTAGAAAAGATGGTATTACTTTTAATTGACTTTTAGAAAACAGAAATAATTACTTAACTGACAAAACAGAGGAATATGCTGACAGAAGAAATCTACTACCATTCGTTTGCAAAAAGAAATGCTTCCTAAGATTGCTGTCTTTACACTAAAAAAAGAAACTGTAATGCGGTTGTAAGATCTCACCAGGGATTTCTTTTTTGTTGCTGTGGCCCTTCCATGACTTCGGCCCCTAGAGGCAAGTTTCAGAAAAACGTACATACAAAAACTGTCTAGAAAAGCGTACATGGGTCATTCACAATGGGGGATCATCAATCAGCTAAAATCGAGTATAAGGGCGAGGGCCAGTAAATTACAAACAAATGGGGATGAACTATACAATCACAGCTTTGGTGGCCATTCACATGCTTTGAAGATGAGCGTACTACCCCCTGGTACTACCCGACATGGCTGGTCGAGTAACCAGATGGCGGTAGGCATTTTGCAAACGAAGTACAGCTGTTGACGACAAACAGGTAATTTTCTGGTGTTTCTCACAAAAGGTGACATATGACTAATGATATGTCGTCTTCGATTGGAAACAGTTGAGAAAGGTACTCATTGTCCTACAGTACCTTTCAAAGCAAATTCCCCCCCCCCCCCCCGCCCCACTTTAAAACACGTTTAGAATAAATAAGGGGTGCTTCCTATCGAATGCCTCTTTGTAGGAATTTTCAATTCTCCAATTGGTTTTTTAAGTAATTTTTTTTAAAAAAATAGTATAATACTAGGGGGCTCTGCCCCCTGCTCCGCTGACGCTCCGCCAACCCCCGGAGGATTGCTATGCAATCCTCTTTGGTTTGCTTCGCAAACCAATTCTCGCTTCGCTCGCTATAAGGTGGGACACAATAATAATGTGTCCTAGCAAAAAAACATTTTTGGTAATATAAATCAAATTTGAAACTCAGAAAGCTGAAATTTTTTTCAAAGGTATAATAAGAATGTAAACAAAAAACATGATTAAACTGACTTGTGAATGCTTTGTTGATCAATTACAATTTCTAATGACATAACTGTTTGTTTGAAATGCAACATTTAAAATGAAATATAATTAAAAACTACATATAAACATTGCTGTTGGCAGATACTACGTAGAAATTCGTAAAGTTTCCCTAAATTTTCAATTTTATAGTTTAAACAGAAAATTACTTACGTTAGAACCTTTAAACACACAATTGTATGTCTCTGAATGTGTAGCTATTATTGAAACACGGTTAAATGATCGCACTGTTGAAAGACCAACATACAATCGCCCACGACTAATTACAGGTTTGGATAAAACTAAACAGATTTCGTTGAATGTTTGGCCTTGTGTCTTATTAACAGTCATAGAAAAAGCTAAACGGATTGGAAATTATTTTGTTCTGAACGAAAAAGGCATATTGTTGTCCGATGGAAAATCAATCTGTTAAAAAATCAAGATCAGAATACACAAAAGTCTTTCCTGTTCCTGCTGGCCCATTTAAAAAAAAAGTTTAGACGTCTTCTTTTCATACACAGCACTTGGAACCATTGTAAGAACAATTTTCTGTTCAGCATTGAGCTTTTCAATGTTGAGTCGACCTTCAGCTTCTTTTTGTTCATTAATTTCAGAAGAGGCATTTTGTACTCCAGTTTCTTGCGAGTACTGGTGCACAAAATCTTCACAAAGAACATTGCAATGCTGTGTCCATAGTGAAGGTATACCTTCTACTTCTCCAAACCCACAAATAACAACAAAGGGCATTCGTAAATGACGTGGCATTCTTATGTGTGATGCCTCGCTTAATGTATCATGAAAATGTTGAGCACCATCCAGAAATCCAAGCTCTCTACACGCTTGCTGAAAACTATTACATACTTCAGTAAAGCATCCAAAAGACCTTGGTACAGCTCAATTCTCAAGTTCTCTTGGTTTAGGTGCAATAATTTAAACGGGAATCTTCTGTTTTCACGTAGGCATCAACAATGTATTACTGAAAGAGTTTTCCGCAAAATACTAAATTCCTCTCGCACTGCCAGCCTAAGCGTAATACTGCAATTGTGTAATTTGAATACGTTTGGCAGTGCGCCTTTCTTCCACTTGCTCGGCCAACCGAATTCTCCTCGAGAAAAAGTAGGGGATATACCATAGGATTTGGGCACTGATTCATAGGCGATATCTTTGGCAATGTTCACCTATAGTATAGATGCATTGTACCGTCGTTGGAATTTCCAAAAAAACTAACTTTACGTCTGCCGTAGGATTACTTTTGGCTAATTCGTGCATTTGAAGATATGATTCAGCAAATGGATTTACTTCTCTCAATAAAACATCTAATTTATCCATAATGCTGCAGAAACATCCACTATTTTTATCCATACGTCGATTAGTTGTTTCAGTCCTTTTCTGTTCAGTTGCATATAAGGGAGAAACCATGTTGACGATAGTTTTTTTCCTTTGCCTGTATTGTCAGATAACAAATCCTTTAATAAATGTGGCAGGCGAACTTTCCCGAAAAAGGCCCCACAAAATTCGCTAACTTCCGTCATGCACCCGAAATTATCAACTTCTACCTTTCCCGAAAAAGGCCACACAAAATTCGCTAACTTCCGTCATGCACCCGAAATTATCAACTTCTACAAATAGCTATCATCTACTCTTTCGTGGATCTGCGAAGAAGCTTTCTTGCTCAACTCATTCTGCGAAAAACATTAAAATATCGAGACATCAAAATGGCTAGGCAATCCTAAAATTCATTTTCAAATACCGCGGCGATTGAATGGCGACCACGATTGTTGATTTTGTAAACAAAAGTTCGCCTGACATAGCTTTCGCTGGATCATCGAATACGCTTTCTTATACACTGCAGCAGCACAGCTTCAACTCATTCTTCGAAAAACATTAAAATACCGAGACATCAAAATGGCTAGGCAATCCTAAAATTCATTTTTAAATAGCGCGGCCATTCAATGGCGACCGCGATTGTTGATGTAAACAAAAGTTTCGTGTTGCCATTCCACATATAGAAATAATGCGTTTTTCGATCACCGCGTAAGAGAAATATATATAAGATTAGGGGGGGGGGGGCAGTGGCGGCTTGTGCACTACAGCAAGTATAGCAGGGCTGCACCTAATTTTATTTGTGTATTTTAAAACTAAAATTATATATTTTACTAATTTTCTTAAATGAAGATTATAATTGGAAATAAAGATGAAATTTCAACTGTAAGTAAAAAAAATCTCCGATAAATAGCAAACGTGTTTCCGTAATGCACAAATTCAGGAGAGTAAAAAACTCCATTTAATCAAAATTGCAGCCAAAAAGCGAAGTTCGAAATCGGCTGCATCGTTGCCATGGCAACCTTACGTAGTATGAATTCTCTACACGCTAAAATGGATGATGTGACGACACAAACGTAGCGCAAAAGGATTTTTTCAAATTAGCTGTACAAGGGATTTCGATTAAATGATTGGTTCGTTGCTGAATCGGCGAGGTGGGGTGGAGGAAAACGATAATTTGGAAGAAGAATCTCTCCAAACGGAAATATTTTTTTCGATAAGTTTGCACGTGTGTTGTTGTTTCTTTACTTAAATTAATATTAAAATTGACCGATTCGCAAGTTTGATAGGAGGATTGATTTAATTTTCAAAAAATAAGTAACTTTTTCATGTTATCTTTTATAAAAGTTGAAAGGAATATTTGATTTGAGTTTGAGTAATAAATTTTAAAGAATGTCCGTTCATGTATGGTTGTGTGGTTGTGGAGAAGGGGGGGGGGTCACATGTTTTTTCGGCTGCACTAACATTTTTGACCACGGGCCGCCACTGAGGGGGGGGGGGCTGAGCACCCCCAGGAATTATTTTGAAGGGGCTCAGAGTATCGCATTTCAATTAACACAAAAAGTTTAATTATTTAAGAATAATTAATGAAATGCAAGTTACCTGTTAATAAACTTGCTATAAGTTGCATTGTGGCAAAGCATTTAAACGAACGTGTAATTTCAACAAGCATCCAAATGAAGATTTTGACATTTACACTGCAATTACTACATTACAAGTACAATAGGAAAAGTACTAGACGGGAATCCACTATTAGCCGACACTCACATCTACTGAAGAAGCCCAACAGGGCTTTCCGAAGAGTATCCATAATGTCTGTTTCAGATAGTTGCATAAATGTCGACCACTGGCCACCCGCTGTGAGACGAGGCTGAAACTTTAAACGGAGCATTCACAGTATAGAGCCATTACTTGTCACCATTCTTTGCTTTGATCCTAGGGCTATAGGCTATCAGAAGTTCTTGTACTCAGGACCCACGTGATCAATACGCGGAAATCTCCTCAAAGTTGGCCACTGTTACTAGAAAAAAGGGGTGTGACCAGTTTTCACTAGAGGGCATTCTACCCTTCCCCCCCTAATACACCGCCTATTCTTCCCATTCTTCCACATAGACATTGGTTCAAGCCTGACTGGCTACATATGTTTCTGTTGAAAATAGAGATAAGGGAATTCTGTAGTTGCTTGGAAAGGTTGATGCTACATGTTGAATATTAAAAAAAAGAAAGGGATTTGCAAAATATGTTAGAACTTTTGAATTATTGGGGGGGCTTAGCCGGGTTTTCAAATTATTGGGGGGGCTCGGGCCCATGGGCCCAATACAAGTTTACGCCTATGTATACAAAACATTTGCGTAGGGGACTATCTTCATACTCGAATCCGCACCAACTTCAGTGGCGGACCTAGAGTCATCCAAAGGGGAGGGCTAACTATTATTTTTGTTGGTGTGTGTTTTGGGGGGGGGGGGGGAGGGTATATATACAAATTCTTATTTTCGACGATTGCCGTTAAACGAAATGCGTAAATTCCGCCTGAAAAATCTTAATTTGATACCTTGGCGAGATAAATGCCTCCAATGTAAAGAAGCAACTTTGTTGTGTTTTATTCTTGTGCAATGTACTTTTTTTTGTATAAGAATCAATTTTGTCTCGAAACCTTCTGATAATAAAAAAGAGAAACTTTTGGCCCACCACGCTGCTCATAAACAATTGGTTCATCCTTGGGATAGATGTTTGAGGTATTCCCACGAAGCCAGAGCCTGATTTAGAGTTAGTGGACCCTAGGCCAAATATGTGGTGCGAGCCATCAACTACTTGGTGATATGGAATACTCTTTTGTAAATCGAAATGGGTAGGGAAGATCGGAATTTTTTTAAATACAAGAATTGAAAATTTGCAAACCAAATAATTTTTTAGTTTTAATAAAATTGTGGAAACTTGGAGTAGGGGGTCCATGCGGTTTGACATGAGGGAAAATGGTCTCTTTGATTGCGTGACGTAGCAAAAGTTAACGAAACATTCCTTTCACAAACTTTGAGATAAGAAACTTTTGATAAACTCACACAAATGATTGACATACGAATAGAAAAAATTAAAAACTTGTTTTGTCTCTTGAAACGAATATTGGGAAAACATTAATTAATTTTTATAATTCGCATAGACAGATTTTAATTTTGCAAGTTACTTTCAAATGTGAAAAAATTTATTTTGGACAAATAAAATACTTTAGTTTGATAGAAAATTCGGTGGCAAAATCAGTGATGTGTAATAGAATTTGTAAATTTTTTTAGCAAAATACGTTTTGATTGTTTGTTTTTCATATATGGTACAATATTTCTTATGTACATGTCAAATTAAAGTTTAAAAATATCATCATCAAGCATGTTCAGTTCTTTGAATTTTTTTTTTCAATTTACGTAAAATTGATGTTTTAAAAAAAATACGGTTCAAAGATATTTGGTTCGGTTTTCCTAATTTAAACTGAGCAACTATCATATAAAAGGTTAAAAATTGATTAATTGGATTCGATTGAAGGATAATGTGATTCCGGTATCACAACTTCATTAAAATACTTGAATAAAACCCAAGAGTATTTGCAACTGCAGTCTCGCTTTTTGCATCGCTTAAACTATATAAAATTACACGAATAAAAACACAAGAGAATGAAAAATTACCTGACTATCTTACCCAGCTATTAATGAAGCAATAGCATAGAATTAATTTTTTCCGAGGTATTCGCTCATCAAAACTAACCATATATAGCGACACGCATTTTTATTTCCATCCTGCACTCTCAGAACTACTGACCCCTCATTTCTACAGCGAATTTCCCGCCTCCCTAAAACATTTAACGAATAACCGTACTCGGGTGATACAACAAAGGGTTTCAGTTTTGCTGTTTCTGGGCAATTGCAGTGTCAATGTCATCTTGATAAGGCGAAAAGACGCGTAGCCCCCCTCACCCCCTCAAAGAGAGGGTCATAAAACGTCATCTTCCCCAAGACTCCCTGGAAACTAAAACTGTGGGTATCAAAGCGAAAGCTCATAGCTATTATTATGCAGAACAATTTTTAAAGAATAAACATTATTTCTTGAATTTTTTTTAATTATAAGCTGATGGGGCTATACCCCCTTTTAGCCCCTATGTAAATCCGCCACTGCTCCAGGCAATGTGTTTCTGGGCAGTTGCAGTGTTCAAGGTCATCTTGATAGTGGACAAGACGCGTAGCCCGCCCCCGCACTTTTCCCATCCTCAATGAGAACCATAAAACTTAGTCCTCTCCTCAACTCCCTGAAGACTTTAACTGTATTAGGGGCTATAGCCCCTCTTAGGTCATAGACATTATTTTCCAAAAAACAAAATTAAGAAAAACTTGTTTACTTGATTTTTAAAAAAAAAATTGGCCACAGCCCAAGTGGGGGGGGGGGGGAGGGGGGGAGAGGGGGGGGGGGCTATAGCCCACTTTAGCCCCTATGTAAATCCGCCACTGACCAACTTTAAAATTTTCAATAGCAATACCCAATTTTGATTCAATATTTAGAATCTACGACAAAATTTATCGTTGAATATCATTTTGCAAGTCATTTGGTTAAGTAGTTTTTTAATTATGAGTATCGAAAGTTTAGAACTCGTAATGTTAAATGAATTTCTTAAACTTTTAATCATATCTTTCGAAATAATAATTTTATTAAGCTGATATTTTTAACTGTGTTACTTCTAAACAACCCAAACAAAATACACTAGCTTTCATTACTTATATGTATATTTTTTAATTTTATTTAAATTAGGATATTAATATTCATAAAATTTATGAATAGCAACCATGTTATATTTTGATAGTGATGGATTCAGAAAAACGTTTTATATGCATATCTAAAATTTCAGGATTTTCCTCTTTGTAGTTTTTTGGCTATATTATAATGAGCATCAAAAGATCATTTAAGGGGTCATACACAAATTTAAAATCTGCAGAACTCAACAGAAATCTACTAATTTTGAGAATTAAAAGCGCTGTGATCGCGTCGGCATAAAATTATAAATTCTTATATAAAGCGAGGGGTATACGGGAGTGGGGGGAATGAATGATTACGGGAAAAGAAGAACCACGGCTAACGCCAAAGCATTTTCTACCAGCGTACTTCATTTCGAAGTCTCACTAATACTTTGTCCAATATGGAAGTAGCCCCTCAAATAAGATAGATACATATCATCTAATATCTCTGTATATAAATGTAGGAAATTAACGAAAATTTATATTTAGATTATTTTGAGGGCGGGGAACATTTCTGCGCTATCAAAAGTAGGTGTTGCTATTGAAAATTTTAAAGTTGGTGCGGATTCGAGTATGAAGATAGTCCCCAATGCAAATTTTTTGTATATCAATATAGAGTAGACTTTATTCCCTACAAAATGGTATATTAAGTTTAGCTCTACTATAAAAACTAACGAAATAATCATCAGTGGTTCGTTTTTTTTTTCCGCGGCTGTACATAGCACATAATAACTTGTTGCACACATGAACGGTTAAAAAAAATTGAACTCTTATGTCAAAAGATCGCAGTTTAGGTCTTAGATAATTTTTGTTTCAGAATAAATAATAATAAAGTCAATTAAAATATACGCAAAAATAGTAAAAAACTTACGATCGGTGGAGCTGTCGGAACAACAGACATTATTTGGGGGAAAACGCCTCTTCAGCAAAAAATAGTAGGACGCGTGATGTATGAACTGCAAACATACATGGCCCGTAATGACCTGCTTGACAGAGCGGCTAGCTCGTTTGGTTTGGTTTGATTAATAACATCGCACTAGAGCTGCACAGTGGGCTATTGGCGACTGTTTGGAGCCTATCTCGAAGGTTTTGTTTTGTTGGTTTTGTTAAATAACGTCGCACTAGAGCTGCACAGTGGGCTATTGGCAACGGTTCTGGACCGATCTCGAAGGAAAGACCCGGGAACACATACACATTCACACACACATTCATACAATCACCTCGTTATTTTAGAACCATGGTCAGATGACGAGGAAACACCTGAACTGGCACCCAACGCCTTCAATAGACGTCGGGAGTTTGGACCCCGATCAGATTTATCGTCCACCAGTCCCGTATACACGCCAGTATAATTTGTTGGATATTCTGGACGACTTTCTAGTATTTTTGTAGCGAAGCTGGCAACCCTCCGATCGCAAGATCACTGCTTTTTTATGTCAAGTCCACCAATCCTCTGATTTGTAGCTGAACGCCTTACCAACTGAGCAACTAGGGCTCGAATGGGCTGTTAAATGGGGTATGTTTTATAATATCAGTAAATGCCCAGTGTTGCACATGGGTATCAAAAATAGTAAGGCTGCATATGTTTTACAGGGTGCAGAAATAAAAAATAGCGAGATAGTAAGTGATCCGGGCGTATTAGTAAATGAGGATTTTAAAATGAGTCATCAATGTACAGTGGCTAGCAAAAAAGCTAATAGAATGTTGGGGTACATCAGAAAAAGTGTATCATCAAAAGCAAAGGATATTATCTTGCCATTTGTACAGAGGTTTAGTAAGGCCACATCTTGAGTATGCTGTACAGTTCTGGTCACCATATCTTAAAAAAGACATCTTTAGACAGACAAAAAGAATTGTTAGAGAAAATTCAGCACAGGGCTACTAAAATGGTTCAAGGGTTTTCAGGCATGAATTATGATGATAGATTAAGAAATTTGAATATGTATACTCTGGAAGAGAGAAGGGTTAGGGGAAATTTGATTCAACTATTCATATTTATCAAACAAGGAGATGTGGAGGGTTTAGATTTTAATATGAGTGATAGAACGAGAGGTCATGGGTTTAAGTTAAACAAATCCCATTTTAATCGGGAAGGGAGAAAACACTATTTCTATAATAGGGTAATAGACAAATGGAACAACTTGCCAGTGAATATTGTTAATTGTAAAGGAGTAATGGATTTTAAGAAGTTAGATATGCATTGGGGGATAGTTAAGAGGTATTAGATGGATCAACCTTGTTGGTCCTTGAGCCTGTTGTTGATCGTCAATATTTGTATTTGTATTTGCAAGATTACTACATTTTGTTTTTCTTTTGTCGAGTCCATCAGTCGGGCTCGAACTCGCAAACCTCTGATTACTAGCCGAACGCCTGATTATATGCACTAGGCAACTGAGGGCTCTATGTTTTCGCATCTTTAGCATTAAAAAAAATTTGGGACGGCCATTCGAGTCTTCTTTCGAGATTGACTCCGAACCGTTGTCGGTAGCCCAATATGTACGACGTTGGATGTAGATCCAACCAATTAACCTTGAACTGTCCTTATATTTTCTCTTTGGGTGGCTAAAGTAGGTACCTAAACCAGTGGCGGCCCGTGGTCGAAAATGTTAGTGCAGCCGAAATCATGTGACCCCCCCCCCCCCCCCCCCTCAAAAAAAAAAAAAATTCAAACTTTCAAAAGCCATTTCTGGTATATTTATCGAAAAATCCTCAAACTTTGAGGAATCGGCAAAACAAAAAAATATAGACATTCGCTATCTTTAAATCTTACGTCAAATTCCATTATTATGGTATCCAAAATTTCAAAATATAACATTTTAAATTTCTTAAACACATCTTCGTGAGTTCGGAAGTCATCTTATCTTTTGAAAACAATTTCTGTTTTCGAATTCGCAATTTCAAAAATACGTTTGAACGTGTTCTCATTATGGTTTTGTCTTATAATGTTCTGAATTACCTTGACTTGCTGAAGACAATAATTTATATCTAAAGATTTTTTTTGAAGAATGTCATATAAAATATCTGTTTGTTGAAAAATCAAATAAAAAATTAAAGATAAAAGTGTGAATCCAAAATCATTAAAATAATTCAGAAATCCATTTGTCCATCGAATCTCTCCCATTTACTCCCTCATTCCTTCCACAGGGTTGCGAAACAGCACTTATCAATACCGCCAAAGCTGAAACAATTATCGAGCCAAGGGGCTTTTCCTCCATCAGGCAAAGCGGTCTAAAGATGCTAGTAAAATACTCGGTCCCCTCCCCACACGTCCCGCCGATTCAAACACGGGAGCCAATCAATTCACAGAATTCCCAAGTACAGCTCGAGTTGAAAAAATCCTTTTGAGCTGCGTTTGTGACGTCACAGCCTCATTTTAACGTGAAGGGGAAGTCATACCACGTAAGGTTGTCATGGCAACGATGCAGCCGATTTCTGACTTCGCTTTTTAGCTGCAATTTTCATTGACTAAAGTTTTTTTTCCTTCTGAATTGTGCATTACGGCAAAAAGGTTTGCTATTTATCGGAGATTTTATTTACTACCGTAGAAATTTCATTTTCAATTATAATCTTCATTTAAGAAAATTAGTAAAATATCTGATTTTAGTTTTTGATGAATTTAGGTGCAGCCCGGCTGTACTTGCTGTAGTGGGCGAGCCGCCACTGACCTAAACGCCTTATGGCTAGTACAAACGTTTATTTTAAAAACTATTAATGTCACTGAGGACTGAGCTATAATATTCACTCGAGAGGATACTGAGCATGACGACCACTTTACACATAGGTGTTGTCCTCGTCATCTGACTATGTGGTTAAAAAATACGAGGGATCGTTCCCGGGCACGGAGTAAAGAAAAAGGTAAAGATGATTTGGTGAGATTTCATGAGACGTAAGTTAGCAACCCCAAACCAGGCACAAACAAATCTAGTTGCAGTGATTTTTCTACGAGGGATGCATTATTTTCAAATTAAGAAAACGCATGCTAAAACTTAAAAAAATGACTATTTGTGCAGTTGTGGGATGCAGTACAAGTTTCAAACCGATAAAGGATGCTATTATTTCCACTTCATAGGTAAATTAAATTATAAAATAAATTATCGGCATGTACTGGTACAAAGTAGTGCTTTGGAATAGCGCAAATAGTTCGCCAGTTCCTACTTTTTAAGCGATTGCTTACTTCGCATTGCAAACCGGATTTTGACTTGATCGCACCTCCACCTTCTTCTTAACTCCGTGTTACCGGGTCTTTCCTTCGAAATAGGCCCCAAACCGTCACCAATAGCCCACTGAGCAGCTCTAGTGCGACGTTAATTAACCAAACCAAACCACTTTACACCTTTTTGAGCCAAAGTAAAAAAAATCTAGTCCTTTCGCATGGTGTTTGTCATAGGATGCAGTTCATGCATCCTATTTTTCTTTTTCGAATGGTATTCCTCCGCGAGTCGTGGTAAAGTACTTTTTAATACGAGTCCACATTCCAGTGTTTATACTTTTAGCTCAGAGTTATACTATGTAAAACCTGGTTTCGAGATTAAAATGTTGACTGTATTTTGAGTGATTAATCATAAGATCGTTCATATGAATTAATAAAAGAGCTTAATGTATTAGTTTCTATTATTAGTGATTAAGAAATCACATGGAAAAACAAATATGGTTGACGCACTTACATATTTATAAAACTGACGTCATAGGTAATCTTAATACTAAGTGAGAAAAAACGAATCAATCAATCAATTCTTAACAAACCAACATACAAAACTCACGGATGCGAAGCAAGAAGTTATTAAGTTAGCACTCATCTCTTTTGTTTTCTTTTATTAATATAAAATAAAAAAATATATTAGTTTGTGTATTGTCTTTTCGAAACCATGGCAGGTAAATATTTAATATCGGTGGTTTGTAGTTTGCAAATTACCATATTTTGCTATGTGTTATTTACTACCGGAAAGATAATAATTTTTACCGTATATTTTAGACCTTTTTAGTTAAACAAATAACTTACCATAACTTCTTAATGATAATTATTAAAAAATGGGTTATTTTTTAAAAATGTAAGTGCATGGGAATTCGGGAAGTGTATATGGTTTTGTAAACTGCGTTTCCCGCCAAAAATGTTATTTCTCGGAACATTTGAACTGTAAACTGCAGCTGAATAAACAATGTAATATGTTAGTGATTTACTATATGGTGATATATTAATTGTTCTTGTAATAAATGCATACTATCAGATATTTGATATATTAATTAATTGTTCTTGTAATAAATGCATACTATCAGATATTTGATATATTAATTAATTGTTCTTGTAATAAATGCATACTATCGTATATTTCGGTGTTTATATATTCTCTTTAAATTTAGAGGTTTCCCAAAATACTTATATTTTGGAATACAATGGCTCCAAAAAATGATGGAACACAAAATAAACACCATTTTGTTGGCTTGGCATATTTTGGTATTAGACAAATTGAAATAAATTTGGGTTCAGCTTTCTGTGGTTAGCAGCAATGTGATAGTTACTTGATTGCTTGATGTCGAATTTAATAACATCACAGTTTCTTTGATTGAAGAATTGATTACAAACTTTTGGTTGTAAACTTCAGTTGTCTAAATTTCTAACGAATTCTACATTACTTTTGAGGCTTGGCTAAGGTCCCCTATACACCAGTATAATTTGTTGGATGTTTCTAAACGACTTTCTAGTATTTTAGTATTATTCCGGTTTTGTATCAGGATTTTTTATTCTATTTGTGCATATTTTAAATATGAAATTTTTTTTCTAAACATTATTAACAATAATTATATTTATGCAACTATGATTTTGAGTTGGGATTTCCAATCATAAGCGGGTAGCTTTTGGCGACTTTTTCAGGCGATTCACTTTTTAATCTGAGAATGGGTTAATTGTTTACAAATATGAAAGGATAAGAATTTGCGGGATTGATTCGGAAGGTCACGTGACTTCCGGGCATAGGAATTTTGGTGATTGGTTTAAAGAATAACGTGTTTTTGTGCGGGATGAATTGAAAATAAGAATTATTCTATTCGAATAGAGTTCGGCTTAAGTGTTGTTAGGAACGAATTATGAACGTCCCGTGTGTAAGAAGGAAATGAAATTGGTAAAAAGTGTGAATGTGAAGAATGATAAGTGGCAGTGGACGTGTAGAACGGAAGGTTAAAATGCACATCATGTGTGTAGGAGTATTAGGAAGGGTATATGGCTTGAAAAGAGTAACTTGAGCTTCTATCCTCCACAAACACATGATTGATCATTGTCTGGTGAGTGCTTTTTCTTCAAAATTTTAAATTCTATGCCCCTGTTGTAGTTGTTTCTAATTATTTTTTGGTTCAAGTGTTCTTTGATAAAATTTCGCCATTGCCCAGTGCTCAAAACGATGAGTAGCCCAAACCGACTGCCCGATGGATTGCCTGTAAGCACCATGATCGACTGCCCGGAGGGGGTCATGGATATGATCCAGAGTAGTCGGTGGCCGGAGACCACAAAATCGACGTAAGGAGTCTGTAACTTTAAGCGAACGGTACGCGTGTGCGCTTAAGAGTGCCATCGAAATGCCCCAAACGACGGCCCGGAGGATTGCCTGTAAGCACCATGATCGACAGCCCGGAAGGACATTGTTACCTTTGAGATAGGCGCCGAACTGTCGCCAATAGCCCAATATAAAGCTTTAGTGCGATGTTAATTAACCAAAGCAAAGCTTCGAAATCAATTCTAAACCGTCGCCGTTAGCCCATTGTGGAGCTCAAGTGCGACGTTATTTCATTCAATTGTGCAGACGTAATAGAAATCTTTTGAAATGATTTTTTAACCGTCACCGATAGCCCATTACACAGTAGAAGTAATCCAATCAATCAATCATCCAAAAATAAGACGCAACGCTTGAGTTGTTAACTGTAATTGTGTGTTTAACACCGGAAGCAACCATAAAGATCAGAAAAAAATATGCGTGCGCAACGCATCGGGTTGTTTGGCGACCACTTCAAAACACAGCCAAATCCGCTATCGAAGGCAAGTCTTCTTACCTGATTTTGTTCTATGAATTAATCACTCTGATTTGCTTTAACCTTTATAATATTTCGACCAGAATCCCAGTTTAAAATCAAACACCCGCCTTGTAAAGGTTAATAAGTTTAAAATAACAACCGCTATAATGCTCTTAACCCCATGACGGATATGTACCGTATATTCGTTCTTGTATCTCTAGTTTTTCCAATAGTACACGTAACATAAAAGTTCAGAAAAATCTCTACTTTGAAATATTTTTAAAATTTAAAGCATTGGAAAGACTTTTGAAATTTTCCCGAAGTGAAATAATTGAAAAAAAAAAACTAATTTAATATAATCTAAACCCTTCTGCAGTGAGAGCAAACTTACAAATTTGATATTTTGCTTATCCGTCGGAGGTTTGAAAGAGTTCACTCATGGGTGCCATTCCATTTCTTGTAGTCGACCTGGGGGAGGTGGAGGCCTGTGTGCGCAGCTTCAGGAAGCGGTTGCAGGAGGACAAGGAGGAGCTGCAGGACACGCAGGAGAAGGTCCTGCACATCAACAATGCACTCTTCCAAGAGGTGGGGAAGTTCTTCTCACTGTTGCAACAAGGGGACAAAATATGCTCGAATGAGGTTTGGGGGAAATTTGGGCTGCCCACGGAAATTTTTACTAAAGACGAAAAATAAAAATTGCAACGAAGATAACTCTTTAAGTTTTTTCCACGTCACTTTTATAATTATCGAGTCACTTTTATAATTATTAATTGGAACGAAATATTCATCTTTGAAATCAATTTAAAGAAACATTTGCTTGCGTTATATTATTAATGCTAAAATAACACAACATTCTCTTTTCTGGTCACAAGTTAGCATGAAGTTTTTATTTCTGCTACCTTTTCTACTAATGGTTATGTTTTTTTAATGGAAAAACATGATTAACCCTTACAATATTTGTTGAGGAAATTTTTGGTTGTGAAAAAATGCGTTGAGGGAAAATTTTAGGATCTTAACATTTTCTATACCCCTCCGGTGCTATATATATATTTAGAGCTAGTCAGGCCTGCAGAAACCTGGATGTACCAAGCTCATAAGGTTGTGGGCCCGGAGGCAGAAAAACGGCGACTTGCGTTGTACGTCGTATGGTAAAAAAAAAGTTTGGATTTTATCTTTAATCGTTGCTGTTATACTTGCTCATGAAAGGTATACCGATAGTTGTATAATAAATTAAGTTGAAGACAAATCTTACTCACTAAAATGTTGTTGCTGACTATTAAGAAATTTTCAACAACTGGGGTTGGGGGTTTGTTCCTCATCTTGAAATAGCAGTGAGCTCATAGCCAGAGGGTTATCCTTTCCTCCCTCATTAGCTTATATATACATTTTTATATTTAAGTACATATATGGTAAAAAAAGTTTATTGCATCTGAATGAAGCAAAAAAATTTATATTTGACTTCAGTGGCATTTAAGACGATACAAGAACTTAACTTTTAGATACTTATTACCTTACTTATACTTATTATATTATCTTACTTATACTTATTATATTACCTTACTTATACTTATTATATTACCTTACTTATACTTATTATACTTATTATATTACCTTACTTATACTTATTATATTACCTTACTTATACTTATTATACTTACAATGCCAGTGTAAAAGTACCCATATAGTGTAGAATAATTATCAGGGGGGGCGGGCGGGGAGAGGGGGGGGGGGGGAGTTGGAGCCCCTCCCTTTCCTATGCCAATGTGTGGAGAAGCCATTTTAAATTAATTTCTGGAGAAGGTTTAGTTCTTTTACTCTCCAAACCAGTAGTGTTAAGTTAGATAAATTTATGTTTGGTTCCTAAAAGAGCATTGTGAAGGTACCACTATTGCAACATGGCTACAAGTGATGTATTGGACAACAGGCAGCTTATGCTTTCAAAGTGTTGTTATGACAACATTGAATCCCCCAAAAGCAGCACTCATCAATAATTATCGCCATAGCAACCTAAAAACACTTGCCTAAAAAACAACTGTTGCCATAAGAGTCTTTTGAGAGTAGGGAATTTTTGTTCATTTGGGAGTCAAGATTCATATGAATGCATGAAAGTTTCAGTAAGAATTGGCATTTTTTAAAAAATATTTGTGTCCTTTGCTGGAAGATGTAAATATATTTTTCAGTTAGTTTTGTTAAAGGCCTTTTAAATCTAATTTTGTTTGGATATTTTGTGATTACTATGTAATACACAGAGTAAAACATTTCTACCCCAATAATTTATCAGATTGTTATAATTTTATTAGGCTTTAAAATATATATGGTTAAGAAGTAATTATTTTTTAATGTTCTTTTATGTTTGTAAGTTTTAGAATAAAAAACTATCTTAAACTTTATTAAAATTATTTGAAATTACAAATCCTTTGTAAAAAGGATTTTATGTTATATTTTTGTAATGCACTAAAATTTTGCTATTCTTATATGTAAACTATTTTATTAAAAGTATAATTTATGCATATATACTTGTAAAATCATTTGGACTTTAAGATGTTATAAATATGTGGAGATTCATATTTTATGCGGTGTTGGAACATTCTGTTCAGTTTTAAAATTTATGACTCCAAATGGCAACACATCCTTCCGGAATTCAATGTGTGCAGTTAACTATTGTCCGAAAGTCTGTCGTATGTTGTCCAGTTTGTATACAAGTCTGTTCAGTGGCGGCGATTCGGGGGTTGGGGGGAGGGGGGACGATCGCCCCTGCTCTTTTTTTGGATGTTGCCCCCTCACTTTTTTAATATAGCACTTTTTAAAAACGTAATATAGGTCAATTGCATTACTACAATTGCTAAAACAAGGAAAAATTTTGTATCCCCCCATAGACGATAAACGCATTTACTGAACAGTAAATGCGTCCATCGCAAGTAGTTAAACAAGGTTAGGCCATCATTTGAAGTGTCCAGTCTTTGTAACTAGAATTTTTTTTTCGAGGTCACTTGATTTTTTTAGTTACCCCATCCTTCTTGATCTTGCCCCCTCACTTTCAGCACCCAATCGCCGCCACTGAGTCTGTTGGTATCTAAAGGTTGATAACTAATAAGATAAATACTCGTCTTATAGAACATTGCGTTAAGAATATTAAAATACAAATACAACGTTAAAATACGCAATAAAAATCATGACATGTTTCGAGAGATACATCACCCTTCATCAGTGGAAAATGTAAAGTCTGTGTGTAATAAAATATAAATAAACCCAGAAATTTAAAGTGTTGCCAAAGAACAAAAAACTGACTTAATGTCCTAAACAGATCCCTAAATCCTGGTGTTTTTTTTCAGTTCCCTGACCGTGGCGTACCCGGGCATCTCAGTGCTCTGTTTGTGGGGGAAGAGAGGGACTTCTTCCCCTTCCAGGAGGACGAAGGGCGAAGGAAGAGGCTCGCGCAGGAGAGGAGGGAGGAGTACAACACATTCCTCAGGAGGGTAACATATAAATTTGACATTTTTTATTAATTATTTTTATTAATTTTACATGATTTTAAAACAATTTGTAGAGCAAATGTTTATTTAAAGTAGGAATCTTTACATTTTATTGAAAACCTAGTTTTTGGAAGTAAAGAAACAAAGTTTCATAAGTAAATTTAAAATTTTGTAAATTTTTAATTTAAAATTTTGTAAATTTTTAATTTAAAATTTTGTAAATTTTTAATTTAAAATTTTGTAAATTTTTAATTTAAAATTTTGTAAATTTTTAAATTAAAATTTTGTAAGTTTTTAATTTTAAATTTTGTAAATTTTTAATTTAAAATTTTGTAAATTTTTAATTTAAAATTTTGTAAATTTTTAATTTAAAATTTTGTAAATTTTTAATTTAAAATTTTGTAAATTTTTAATTTAAAATTTTGTAAATTTTTAATTTAAAATTTTGTAAATTTTTAATTTAAAGTTTTGTAAATTTTTAAATTATTGAAAAGATAAAAACAAAAAATGAAAGATAAAAACAAAAACATCTACTTAAATTTTGTATCTACAACCCTTTTATATTTAGTAATTGAAATAATGTATTCATCTTTAAAGTCAACTAAGAAAAATATTTATTTATTTTATTAATGCTAAAAAACGCAACGTTTGACTTTCCTGCCGAACAATGACTGGTATATGGATTGACTAAGTCATGACAGACTGGGAAGGTGTAGAAAGAGCCCTGACGAGTGAGAGAGGAAAGGATTATATTTGTTGGCGAAATTATTGATTGGGAAAAAATTTATTTTCAGAGGTCTTTACATTTTCTGCTTAATTGGTAGTCCTTTTAAAAAATGTCTGTTCAATTGTGGTTAACGTTCAGTGGTGGTTGCAATCAGTTACGTGTGTATTTGTGAATATATGCATTGGAATCTCTACAATGCATTCACAGTTGTTATACAAAGAATACAAGGTCAGCTTGTGCCTTTGTCTTGATTTTTTTTACAAAATAAAATCATTACATTGTTTGTCATTTATTCGGAGTGCCAGCATCTCACACCTGTGTTGTTGCAGAAGGAAGAGAAGCAGGTTGACCAGCGGAAGAAGGTGGGAGAGGAGGTGGTTCTCCCCCGCTCTATTCTGGAGGCGGTGGACTACGAGAAGGTCCTCGCACGGATGAAGGCGGAGGAGGCAGAGTTCAGGTGAGGACACTTAGTCTCCCCATGTCCCATCTGCAGATTATAATTTGATTCCTAAGTGCACTGATGCCCATGCTTAGTGCCAGTGCGTGGCTGTTGGTAAGGATGCGTGGTATTTTAGAGTTTGAAACGATGGCCTTGTACTGGCAACAATCAGCCATGCAACTAAAGTATATGCCAACTGGAAAACTGAAATTGTGTCTGCTCACTGAAATTACTTTTTATTTGGACAAAGATTCCTTTCGCTTGCTCTCACATTCTGGCAACAACTTTGGCAAATAATCGACAATTTTGCTGATTTAGTATGCATTGGGGCAATATGAGTTTATCGACTTTTCACCTTCACTTTGGCAATTGAGAAATCTGAGACCTGGCAGCCCTGATCTGTAAGCAATCAAACAATCAGAATCGGTTGATGTATGATTTTTTTAAGAATTTTTTTATGATTTTTGATAGGCAGCCTCAGTCAACCCAACATTCTTTATTATAATGCTTCAAACCTTTAAATGGTTGTTCTAAATACTAGTGAATTGTCACTACATTTTTTACTAAGGTATTGAATAAAGTGTTTGGTAAAACTGTTTACTACATAAGCTTTTTAGTTTTCGAACAAGTTTCTTTTGATGGAAATTAAGCCCTTGTGAAAGTAATTTTCATATGTGCAACTTCCTGTTACTGTATTGCCTTCTATGTATTGCTAATTTCAGTATTTTTATCACAAATAGATCGATTTATATTTTACAGAAACTTGAATCGTGCTGAGCCTTCTTTGGACAAAAGTGCATCAATTCAAGCTAGTCCAGTAAGTATTGATTGTAAAATTATAAAATTGATATGTTCCTTGTTTGAACATTAACAACCAAATTTTTTTATAAACTCCCTGTTAAAATGTTGCCTCAAAACAATTTATACATTTATGTTAAACTTAGTATACACACTATCTATAAGTATCACATTGAAACATTTTCAACTGGAAAAGCTATCGTTTGACATACTTTTTGTCATATTCGTAAAATAAGTAAAAAGTCATATAGCATTGATAAGGACGAACATTAAATAAACATACTTATTGCTATTGTTGGTGGTGGAAATATGCTAAAAGTTGAATTTACATAAAGTCACTTTTTGAAAATTCATTATCAAAACTAACTTAAAGTAATCTAAGATTTACATTTCAAATGATAGGGGGAATGAAAGTCATGTGACATTCATTACCAGTGAATGATTGGACAGCCCTGTTCACATTGAAGCACTAACTGCTGCATTTTTCCTATGCCAAACTTTATATTTGGCATTTCTACTTTATCTTGTTTACTAATGATTTATTTCATTTTTAGTTGCATTTTCATTTTTGTCAACATTTTATAATTCCAAGATATGGTTGTGTGCTATCTATTTTATTTTATGTTAATGATTGTTTTAATTAGCAAAGAGTCAAACTCTCTAAAATAGATGCTGTATCAATATTGTTATGTTTGTTTACAAAACCCATGATGCCTGTTTTAATAGAATTTGACATTTGCCAATCTCTAAAGTTCATGCCATATCAGCACTATTGTTCATCAAAACAAACAACCATTTTATTATTGAATTTTGTTTTTAATAAAAATATATACATAACAGTAATAAAGTTTTTAATATTTAAACTTTAGTCACAATTGCAAACATAATAATATAAAAAGGCAAATTTTTACACATTCATCTGCTACATCACCAACTCAATTCCTTCTACTAATAAAAAGAATATAAAATATGTAATTTATTGACTTTATATTAATATATAATTTTTTCCTATTTGTGCAAAGTTTCAGAGCTTTTTATTGCTCAGAAGTGTGGAAAGATGCTGGAGCTATATTGTCATTTTGAATTTCAAACATACTTGCGAATATATTAAACAAATTTACAATCTGAAAACAATTACATTTTTGCAATTTAGACTTGTATTTACAATCAAAGTTTCAGCTTTCTGGGTAAATATTAGAAAAAGCTCTTAATTGTTTTTTTTTCTTTTTAATTTGTAACACATTTTTCAAATATTTAAATTTTTCATGGTTTGCAAGACAGTGCAATGCAGATGCTGGGAAGTACGGCTCTGAATGATCATACATATGAATGTATGTCCTGTACAGTGGTGGCGCCAGGAATTGCCCGACGGGGGGGCTGGCCTTCCCCGACAGGGGGGCTAATATCCTCTACGTAAATATTTCTTATAAAATTATTTTATCGTAAAAAAATCAATCAGATGTGGCTGTATCGGAACACGTCCAGAATGATTATAGGTGAAACAATTTTAGCAGATTATAGAGAAATAGGAAATGGTCGCCAACAGAAACCTCTGAAGCAAAAGGAAGACAAATTGTTCCGTCTGATGCAGCGTGTTCCGTCCATGCAATATGTGTGCTTTGCTTTTACTAAATTTTAGACGCATCGGCTCCTAATTTCCTATCGGACTAGAACCAATTTAAGTAAATAGTAATATTTGTCTCGCAGTAAAAGTGTCAAAAATTATCACTCTGAAAGCGTTACATGGTGTTTCTGTCCAGATATGCCAAGTAGTAGATTTTAAAGACGTTTTACTTAAAAAATCAAGTATTAATCTATATTGTAAATTTGTTAATGATAAATGTTTGAAAATAAATGTATATAATATTTTATGTTTTTTAATAGTATTACGATATGAATAGTAGTGATTTGATTGAATAGGAATAACACAGCAAATTTTTCAGATTTAGGTTTTATTGTTATTATAATTATGGGCTAAAATCAAGAAGTACTCAATCTCACCCTTTTACGTATTTTCATAAACTTAAAGCATTGTGGAAAGCAGATAATTGTTACAATTATTACAACAAATCTCAGTACTGTCAAACGATGCGTGTTAAAATTAACTTGATGGCACTGTAAAAAAAAAAAATGTATAATCATGGTTCGATTAATTTTTTTAAAAAAGCTATATTTTGAGAATAAAAAAAAAGCCTTCCATCCTGCAGTATCTTGGAAATATTTTATTTTTTGGATTTTAAAATTTTAGTTATTTTAAATTACATTTATAAAATAATTACATTTATATTTAAGGGTAATTAATAACTCTGTTAAATTATCCGTTGTAGTAATAATAATGCTTAATAAAAAATTACTAGTAAAGTATAATATTTACATTTGAGAAATGAAATATTTTAGTATGTATAACTTTTATAATGTAATTATTTTCAAAATTCTTACTGATATCCGTACATTAATTAATTAAGAATTAAATTTAATACAGTTTATTTAATTTTGGTTTGACTTTTTTTGGACTTTAGATTTTTATCGAAGAAAAAAAAATAACAAAATATATAATTCACCCATAATTAAATATATTTTTGAAACCTTCTGCAGATAAAATAATTAAACCCCACATATCTAATTTCACAAACAAGATATCATATTAATTATTTTTATTTTACTTAATTCAATAGCTTTAATTGATAGTTATAAGAATTTAAAAATTAATTACAGACAAACTACAAAAAAGCAACACATTAGGTCGGAACTAGAAACTGGGACAATTCATTGGAACGATTATCAATCATTATGCCAATGAGCGTCGGGTATTATAGCAAGCAAAAACCTATCCCCATAGCTTATTTTTTGTATCTCATCACAAATACAACCTAGCTATTTCATTTTGTTTCCTCGTTATAAGAAAATAGAAAAGTTTACTCACTTCAATGTGGTAGATATGCAGAATTGGAAAAAAGAGATGTATATGAAAAAACGTTTATAAAAATTTAACATACACGAAGATAAATTTTCGTTTACGCTATAATATGCAGAAAATAGTGAGCACTGTAGGGATAATTGTTTCACACCGACACAACACCACACAGAACCCTAGACGTGTATGGGAAGTTTTATTGAAGGGGGGCATCTTCAGTTTTGTTGGCCATGTGGCCTGGGGTCACTCTCTTCTCCGAAACGTGTCATCCACCAATAAAAAACGAAGTAGGGTAGGGTTCCTTTCTCTCTCTCTCTCTCTCTCTCTGATCCCCTAGATTACAAAGAAAAGAGTATTGCGGTGTACGAAAAACTTTCATTTTACTGCTTGACCTTGGCAAAGAATTGGAAACCGCTTGCCTGCGGGATGGCGCGGGAATAGGTTTTACAAGGGAGCTGCTTAACTTTATCTGGTGGATCAAGCGACCGCTTAGGCTGCCAGACTAAAGAGAGCGCCAAATTGTAGTAGACAATGTTTGTACTTTACTAATGACTATTTCATTTTTTTTTAAATATATATTTGTACACTGCATAGATAATTTGTAAGTTTACATATTAATTTCTTACCGAAATGTTCAGCCATTATGTTATTTTTAAGTGTATGATTTAAAACATTGAAAAAAATAAACTGTCTGACTGTCTACAAAAAAATTATACCTACTTTGGCTAAAAAAATTATTTGGCCATCCCTGTATTCAATGGCCATTCAAGGAATTTTTGTGACACAACCGAACATGATTTTGGTCTCCAATTTGCCTAAATCATATTTTCTAAATTTGCGTTACTAAAATATTTTATTAGTTTTACTAAACGTGCCAAACGACACTACTTCAATCAAGAATGCTGTTTCCATACAATAAAATAAAACTTAAGATATACAATCCTCTATAAAATAAGTTGACTTGTTAATAAAGTAATAAAATAACTTTAAAGAAAATTACTTAAGTGTAATATATGTTTTAATTACGATTCGGGTTCATTTCGAAAGAAAGACCCAGGAACACTGTCCAGTATTTCTGAACCATAGTCAGATGACGAGTTCAACACCTAATCTGGTACCCGACGCAATTTCAATAAGCGTCAGAACATACGATCAGATAAGGGATCAGGACATACGATCAATGATCACAATCAGATTTGACATACACCAATATCCCTTAAATTATATTTTTTGGTTGGCCAATATTTTTTGGTTGCGAAAGGAACGAATTTGACAACTCTCTGATAACCAAATCGCTGTATATGTCGCTTCCCAAGCATGCATGTTCAGTATCAAAATCGCGCTCATCGGTTCGAGTAACGAGTTCGAGCATCGGTTCGTAAATTAAATTTGATTCAATGTTTCAAAAATATTTGGTCTTGATAATTAAAATAACACTTTTCCCCCGACGAACTTCATAATTTTTGCCCGACGGGGGGGGGGGGGGGGCTTGCCTTGCCCGACAGGGGGGCTACAGCCCCCCCCAGCACCCCCAGTGGCGCCACCTCTGGTCCTGTATATTGCATTTGATGTGTTCCTCTTAAAGTGTTTTTCTTTTCTCTAGGTGCAAAAGTATGTGCAGGAAGAAAAAGAAAGGTAATTCGATTTTTTTTATATAAATCAGATATTGTCAAACTTTTCAACTTTGCTTGAGAGATATGTAATTTTCACCTAACTTTGCTGTGTCTTAGTAGTGAAAAAATTTAATAAGATATATTAGAGTATTAAAAAAAATCAGTGACCAAAAAACGGATTCCTTTAGGTACCTCATTTCCCCCCTAACCTGGCCATAGCATGTTTTGGAGCATATTGTTTATACAGCTTTATTTGGCGATTTTTTTCCCTTTGAAATCAAAATGCTCGGTAATGAAACACTGGGACATCATATTAGGCTTAGTTTGAGATACAAATGACCTCAAAAAATGTTTTGAAGCTTTTGAAAACTATTTTTCGTGGTAGGGATCCCTTGAAAAATATTTTCAAAAGGCTTCAAAAATATGTTGTGTGGTATTTTTATCTTAAACTAAACTTAACACGATGTTATCATGTTCCTAACTGGGGGTAATCAATATCCCCGTTCCCCTGCTCAGAAAGGGAAAAAATTGGGGGAGCTACAAAAATGAATTTAAAAGAATGTGGAGTTAGCATGTTTTAAATTATGAAAGCAGTATATGCCTTACTATTTAATCATGGTCAGATGACGAGGTCAACACCTGAGCTGTCGCCCAAGGCAACCTGTACACGCATGAGATGTCGAGACTACTGTGGATTTAACATACACCAGTTCCCTCTACACAGCTTATTATTTTGGCAGGTGTCAAGAATAACCTGAGTTGGGAAGTCCGGAAAGTCACTTTCTCAGGGTTAATTCAAAATGGGATGGAGAGTACTATGTTATTAAAAGATTTAAATTAAGTTAGATTCCTAATGTAATATAACCCACTAAATAAACTTCAGATTTCCTTGATATAATCAATGTCTTTTTTTTTTAGTTTTCCTATGGTTCAAAATAGTACTGAATCGTTTCCTAACCAAACCTTTGCATCTAAAATAGAAAATGTGAGTTTTTTGCATGCTTTTTTATTGTAATGTAAATCTTTTTTTTATATGCATTTATTATGTAAAATTAGCAATTCAATCATATTCTATATAATAAATAATGAACAAACAAAAATTTATTTAAACATGTTTGGTAAACAGTCAAAGAAATAATTATGCTTCAGTTTTTTAATGTAATCAAATCGTAAATTAATACAATGTTACTTGTATGGAAAAATGACTAGTTAGGTTTGCATAATTAAAATTTTAAATGTTGGTGATGTGTTTTATAAAAAAATTTCACATTGTTTATTACTTTATTCTATTTTTTTGGCATAAAAAAACGAAATTAAGAAAATTTGTTATTTTTGATGTTTAAGTAGCGTTTACCATACTGTTATATGAAATGTAGAAATTAATTTTCATTTCTGGTAATGTGAAAATGAAATGTTTTATAAATCGATTGATTTTATTTTCCAGGGTACCAGTGAACCACGTAGCTCTGGTAAAAAGATGCATCACACAGTTGTTGGGTAATTATATAACATTTGTAACAGTTCGACAATTATTTTTTGGCAAAAGGCGGTTCTAATTAGTTACTGGGAGATAATTTTGTAAAATGTTGTTTTCTGATTTCTATAGGTGAGTTCAAAATGGCTGTGGAGTATTGGCACATTATTGTTTGATTCCTAATTTAATGATATCTATTTCCATATCTCCACCAAATAAATTTTACAATTAGAATTTATTTGATATAATCAATTTCTTATTTTGCTTGCAGTTATCCTACAATTCCAAATGGCATTGAGTCACTTCCTAAAACCACCTCTACAGCTAAAATAGGAAATGTGAGTTATTGGAATGCCTTTTCATTGTAATATAAGTGTATTTTCAGAAGTTCAGTTTACCAAAGTTATATTTCTTCAGCTGCATTTATTATGTAAATTTAGCAGTGGAATTATATTCGATTTTATAAACAATAACGGAAAGTGGGTGAAACAACTGAACTCGAATAGGGTTGCTGAAAGCCTTTTTTGCCAATAGGATAATTGAAGGTATGGCGGCTTTCCCCAACTCAACTCAAAAATATTGTCCGGAGACAGGAGTTTCAATGCCAAAATTGTTTTATTCAAAAATGTATTGCGCTCTGAATTCAAATCTTCTGATAATGCTAATAATTATAAAAAAATAAGGAAATATCGTTGATTGCGAGAAATTTGTTTGTGTTGTTTTTAAAGGGAAATATTATGTTTTAGAAATTTTATGCAGCCACAGTGGCTATATTTATTAACTTTAACTCTAATTTTCATTATTTTATGGCTCAATGTGTAAAATATTCCCCTAAAATATTGCCATAATTAATTTGTAATAATTAATATTAATAATATCTTAATTAATCGAAAATAATCAACATAAAATAATAAACATAAGAAATAATTAATAAGTAACAAATTATAAACTAGCAATTTTTAAAATTTTGTTATTTAACTTTTTAATTTGAAAAAATATATACAAAAATTATTATGAAATATTACTCTTTATTAGTTAGACTATGTACTTTATTAATTAAACTATACTTTGGAGTTTTAAGTTTGGATTTTAATTGTGAGGTTATTATCTTTGAAAATTGCTTCCAATTGTTAATTACTTGATTCTATTTGGTTGGCATTAATTAAAAAACGGAAATCAAAAATGTGTGTTATTTATGATGTGTAAACAGCATTTACCATAGTATTACCTAAAATATAAAGAAATATTTTCGTTTCCGGTAATGTGAAAATTAAATGTTATTACATGGATTGATTTAATTTTTTTTGCAGGGTACCACACGACCGGAAAGCTCTGGTAAAAAGATGCATCACACTGTTATTGGGTAATTATATAATATTTGTAATAGTTCAAAAATTATTTTTGGCAAAAGTATACTCTATTAAAATACAAATACAACGTTAAAATATGCAATAAAAATCCATGAGATCTTCAGATCAAACCTCGGTATAACGAACCCGGGATATAATGATCCCGCAGTTGTAACGAACTCCTATGTCGTTATGGATGAGGGGAGAAAAATTCCACCGGCATTGTGAGGAAGCACAAAGGATCAGGGGCGTTAATTTTTGGACAGGATTTATTTGCAATCCTTTCTTGAAGCCCATAGAGGATGAATGTATTTTCTCAGAAAATACCTTGCTTCAAAGCAGGTAATTTCTGGATTGATACATTGGGAATTCAGACTCAACCTGTTCAAAAAGGACCTTTTGCGTGAGATTGTAGCCATTTTTTATAATTTGATGTCAGAGTGGAATCTAGGTGAGACTTTAAATCACCATTTCTAGATTTTTAAAATTGTTGTGTATACGCTTTTTAATTGTTCTACCAAACAGGGTATTACTAATTGACTTTTAGATTAAATTTGCAGTTTTCCTTTGCATTAGTACAAAAAACTTCTGCATCTGTTGGCAAATTGAATTTTTTTAACAGCATAATGTTAGACTTTGTAAACGAAGACTGAATGAGATGGCAGGATGGCTGCTGTTAAATTGCCTAGGAGTAGTGTTCCTGTTATGCGTTTTTCAAAGGGCGCCGCGCCCTGCCCTTTTTTTTGTAAGTGCCGATGCGCCCTGCCCTTTTTAGAAGTGAAAAATGTGCCCTGCCTTTTTTTCCGTATCTTCTTTGCGCCCTGTAATATTCCTATAATCAATCTTCACGTCAGAAAAATAGTGAACTTTTTATTCCTTTTGTCCGAATATATGCGATCTTCGTCAAACGAGGATACCACACGAAATTTAAGATGGTTATAACTCTTAATTTCGTTTGCCTCTGACGAATGCAACTTCCAGATGGCTCTCTTTTAAGAATTTTTTCATTCATAAAAAAAACTTAAAATTTTAGAAATTCACTAAACGTGATCTGCTGCGATCTCTTTTGAAAGATTTACAATCCTTTTGCATCTGATGAATAAACGTTTATACTTCACCACTTTCTATTTCATCATGATTTGGTTTGCACTACATAACAAAATTGCATTAAATTTTTCGAAAATATAATTTAATTTACGAAATTAAAGTTTAGGACTTGTCATTTGGAGTTATAAAAATTGATTTTTGGAAGAAGCTTGTTTCATTTTGTTTGGTTGGTATTAATGTTCTAATTTGTTTTACTGCTAATATATTTTGTTAATTTGTTTTTATTTGAAACTTATCTCTCTCCCCCTTTATGAAACTTGTGATAGTAAAAGCTTTTTAACAAGGATCTTTAGAAAATTTTGAGGATTTCAAAATTTTCTTTTTTGAAAAAACTAAAAAAAGAAAATACCTATTAGAGATTTGTTTTTGTAATGAGTTTATAGTGCAGTTTTTTAATTTAATTTTTTGTGAAATTTTAAACATTTCTAACAAAACACTAAATTATACAAACTTTAAAAAAGCTTTTAGAAAAGAGAAAATTCTGGCCCTCCTGAAAAAATTCCAGTTAAAGGTAAGGAAAGTGCCCTTTCAATCAACAGAAAAGGCCCTTTTACATAACAAAAAGTGCATTTTTTGACAAATCCCCCCATGCCCTTTTTTAAAACTATGTGAACACTACCTAGGAGTATTTAGAAAAATGAGTTAGTATGTAATCTGCAAGTAGTGTAATTTTGTATCTTTAAAGTCAATGAAATCTCTGCAGTAAAATTTTGATTTTTTTTCTAAAGTTAGAAGTATTGTTTTTTATTATATTTTATAATTTTATTATATAATCAAACATAGTTTATATGAGGTTTTTGAATTAGCTAACTTGCATGATTTCTGCAAGTTGACGGGCAGAAGAAGAAAAAAAATCAATGGAATTGCAGAATTTATGCTAATTTTTCTAGGAAAGTTTAGCAATACTGATTTTTTGGTCAAACTTAATTGTTTAAACAACTTCTGCCAGAAACATTTCTGAAGCAAATTGAGCAGGCTCAACCTCTTACAAATTAGAGAAATTGCTTTAAAGCTTTTAGTTTTTTTTTTATTACTTTGGATGTTGTTAAAATCACTTTTAGCAGAATTGACAGTTTTTAACTATAAATGTAATGGAATTGTTTGTATTGGTATTTTTCTTCTTGTGTGTTTGTTTAAAGAAGTGTTCCTTCTCAGAAGAATGACATAAAGTTTTTAAGAATTGCGTCCATGTTTGTTTCAGGTTTAGCGGTAGTGAGCGTAGGGGAGGAGGGGGCGATCCACTACGAGACTCCAGCGGGAATCTTATAAGTGAGTATTCACAACAAAAAATTACAAATTTAGTTAAGGTACCAAATTAGTTTGATTATTATGCAATTTGCTAAATTTTTATAGTAATTTAAAGTATCCTTTATTGTAAAAGTTTTTTTTTTTTTTTAAAGTATTTATAAATATTTTATATAGTATTTTTATTTTGGGTCGGGTGACTATGCATAATTATGCAAATTTTTTGAAGTTACTAGTTTATTTTGTTTCTCTATCAGGATACTTAGAATATTCTAAAAAGTACTGGCTTTGTATGGCTAAAAACGTCATTTTGTTGTATAAAAGTGGAAAGGTATTTTTGCCTAGGTTTAGTTTTGTGAAATGTACATTAGTTGTGTCTGTAAGTTGTTGAGATGCAAAATGATAAAATAAAGTTATTTTTCATTGAATTTAGCCACAAGGGGTTATGTAACTTTTCCTTCTGAGCAGCAGAACACATTCAAAAGCAAGCAGGTCTCCTATCGAGAGGAATTGCGGCGCCAGGTATGTAACACAGTCAATTATTTTGTGCTGGTAAGTTTTCTCATTTTATTAAACTAAAAATAATTGCTATCAGCAATTTGGCATTCTAAGTAATTTTTTTTCTGTCTCAAAAGTATAAAAATCTTGATTCCTTCATACATTCATGGACACTAATGAATATAAAAATTATTAGCCTAAATTAAATTGCCTGAAGATGATTAATGTTTGGAATCTTGACAGCAGCATTTGTGCTAACATTGTTTTAATGACCATTGTTTTTAATGGCTTTGTCATGCATATGTGGTTTTAATGACTTTGATATATAAAAATACGTTGTTTTTAATGACTTCAAGGAACATTCATGTCAAATTTGAAGAAAATTGAACAATGCATTTGGTAGTGAATGCAAAACAAACAAATTTACAGACAGATAAAGAGACAAAATGCCAAACGGTCAAGTTAAAACAGGACCTGGTTAATGCTCGGTCAATAAATGTAATAATTTACTCATATGCCGTAGTATTTTTAAAAAAAAAATCGTCTGTTTCAAAGTTAGTGTCTCCTTTTGATCAGATTGAGGAGAAGCAGGCCCTGGAGGCGGCGGAATGGAGGCGGCAGGCAGAGGAGGATGAGGCAGTCGCGAGACGCTCTGAGGAGCAGAGGTTGCAGATGCAGAGGGAGTACGAGGAGGAGCAGAGGAGGACCCAGAGAAAGAGCGAGCAGGTGGGTTGGATCGGCTCTCTGTTTCGTGTTCCAATAAAGTAGTTCTCCATTGTCCTCTTGGGAGAGCAAAGCACATGTTTTAGCTCTTATAACCCACACTCAGTTTGCAGATCTACCTCCCTCCCTCAACTCGAAGTTTACTTTTCTGGAGGCTTTTCGTATTTTTGATAACCTTTATTCTGTCACCACCCGTAATCTTAGCAGAGTTAGCAACAGTAGGATGAGCATGAGAACCATGTTATATGGAACATAACTTTTTAAAAGCATACACGGTTAAAAAATGTCTCGTCGTTATAAATAATAATAAGCACTTCTTGCATAAATGTACTACCTTCATTAATTTGCTTATGTTATCTAATGTAAATTTAAAAATAAACATAAAAATTTAGATTTAATTTCAAGAAAATGCCCTGGTTGTGCTTATTTCAAGCTATTTAATAAATTAAAAAGTCTCAATCTCGGGAATTAAATTGTTTGAGTCAGTTTTTTTTAATGCTGTCAACTAGTGTGAATATTCAGTGTTTGCTTTGTTTTTCTGCATAGAGAGATCGCGAGAGGTTGCGTCAACTGGAGGAATTCCAGACGAGAGAAGCCGCATCCCGCCAAAAGAGGGCGCCACCTCCCGAGGCTAGAGTGGAACTGCCCATCCTTCAGGTTAGGAACGATTCTGATGCAACAGATCTACACATAAACTAGACCCCTTTTAGCTTGTATTGTGGTTACTAAATTTTAATCCAATAGTACTTTTAAAAATTCTGTTTAATTAAAAAAAATTCTAACAAGCTTGGTGAAGTTGCAGTGAAACATTAAACCTAAATGTCCAGTTGTTATTACAGCATTGGGGTAGATTTTGTGCTCTAGATGAAAGATTTTTTTTTAATGAACCTTCAGACTTGTTAGAAATATACATAGATATACATATCTATACATAGATATACAGAAATATACATATCTGATTATGAATTTTACATTTCATGCAAAATCTGGTAATATAGTGGTACATAAAAGTAATATAAATAAAGGGTTATTAATCCATTCCTACACAATTTCTACTGACGTCTTTTTAACTATAGTCGCATGTAATTTTTTTAAAGGTATAAAAAAAAAATGGAAATGTTGAATCATAGGTGTAGGAAGTAGGGGGACTGGGTGTGCAGAAAGTTAACAAAAGTTAAATCAAATTTAAAAAAATAACTTTTGTAGGTTTTCACCCCATTCCAAATGCTGTGGTTGTAGTTATGTGTGCTTTGAAAAGGCAGCCTCTTTGAATTGCTACTCTTCTTTCTAGGAGGTGGAAGGCGGCCGGCAGAGTCCTCCGATCCCCGCAGTGCGCTCCAAGACCATCCTCGCCTCCGATCCCCCACAGCCCCTCCTGGTGGAAGGTGAGATCGCATTATTTTTAGGCTCAATGCAATCGAAGTGGGATTAATTGTCTGAAAAATTGAGATTTTTTATAACTTTTGAAGAAGAAAAATTACCCTCAATATGACACTACAATTTTGTCTGAAAAAATTAGGACAGGCGCAGTCCCCACTGTGCGGTAAGGTTTGGTTTTTTGAATACTTTGTACTCCCACTTGTACTGCTGCTTCCTTTGGCTGAAAGATTCCTCATCCCACCCCAATCAGTACAAAGGTGTGAGGGAGCAGTAGAGTAATTGCCAACCTGGTCGATGCTTCCCACTTACCTCTGCACTAATATAAGTAATTTATCTGCATATGCTGATACTCCATACAGTTATGAGGCAGAAGCATATACTGCAACCACGGGGTACTTCCCCCCCCCCCCCCCCCACTTGGTACAAAAGTTAGAGGGGGAATTGGGGAACCATTGGCCTGGTCGAAACTTCTAACTTTTCTATACACGATGGTAGGTCATTTATCCCTGTAGGCTGATTCCCCTTGGAGTTATGGAGATTTAAAGAATCTCGCTTTTTATATTGCGATTTGTGGCAATGTACCTGTACTGATTTCAAATACGTTTTACATCAATAGACAAAATGAGGCTAAGAATATATACATTTCAATTTGCATACTGTGCAATTGTCCCATAAATAGGGTTACTACATTCTAATTAAAGGGGATGTGAAAAATTCTATTCTTTTATTAGTCAATTTGTCTTCCAATCATCTCCCAGAATTGTCTGTTTCTTTAGCAACCACCCAGCAGAATTCAATCTAAAGATTTTGTCATGGGATGAGCAGATTAATCTGTTCTGAAGTTTTCTGAGTTACTTATTTTTGCAGAAGAGTCTCATTTCGATACTCCCTTCAGAATTCATACAGGGGAATATGTTACACCATGGGGAGCTTTTTCAATAGTCAGTCAATAGACTGGGTTGAAATATTTTTGTTGTTGCTGTGATGCAGACCCAAAGGATATAAACTTATGTTATTGCGTCATGTGGATGTCCTAAGTATTGATTACATTATCTTTGATTCCAAGTAATTGTTCCCAGTTAGGAGAGTCATCACTAGTAGATTCTTGCCCATAGCCCTTGTGCATACATAAACTATAGAAGTTATTTTAAAATATCTCACAGATTTGGTTTATGATTTCACTTTTATTTAAAACTCTCTATTTAATAAAAATATTTTTAAAAAAATTCAAAGAGAAGTATTATAAAAGTAATAAACTTTTATGCTAAATTAAATAAAAGTTCCAAGTATGTAAGTTTGCGTGTCATAAAAAAGACAAATTGATATTGATACAATTGCTTTTTTTCATTAAAAAAAATCGAGTTGTAATATTCTTTTGCTAACAACTCTTTGTAGTCACCAAAATGTTTTTGCGGATGTACAGCTAACCCACTGACCTGTACACACACTGGACTTAAAATAGTTTGCCTGGCCATTACACAATTTGAATGGTGAATCCAGAAGCTCTTTTAAGATTATTATAGTGTTTATGGGTTTGTTTAACCCTTTTTTAAAGATTATCAGAGTGAATAATTCGTAGAACAAAATTATATGCGCATTATACTATAATTTTAATCAGCTTATTGTGAACAATTGTGTTTATGTAAATTAAATTTATCATTCTTACTTTAATATTACAGTACTTGCCTTCTAGTGCGTTAAAAGAAATATATAACTAGGAAGAACATTTAATTGTTCTTCCTAGTTATATATTTCCTTTAACACGCTAGAAGGCAAATAGTTGTATATTTGAGTAAGAATGGTGATGATTTTTTTTAAATGTAGATTTCTGATTTTTAAAAAAATCAGAAATCTATATTTAAAAAAAATCTAGCATTTATAAATTTTACATTCTAACAACTTGAGTTTTTAGATGAAGTTTAGTATAAATGCTTATACAGAGTTTCTATATGGAGTCAAGTATTTTAAAAGTGTTGATTCTTCAGTGTATTGTATGGTTGATTTCAGGTCATCCTTTTTGAGTTTCGATCTTTAAGGAGTTTTATTTTATGGACTTTTCATTTTGACTCCCTTTTCTCTTGAACAGTGAGACCGGAGAACGTGTTCAGCTCCCTCTCTGAAATCAGGCGTTCGCTGATGCAGGAGCATTCAAAAAATGATTTCAAGGTATGCATCTTCTCTCTGCCCCAACATCCTAATAGCACTTGATATACACAATAAGAAACTTGAAATTGTTAGGAAATGAAATGAAACATGACTGAAAAGTTAGATAATTGCCAAGATATATATATATGTAAACTAGGTGTTTGGTTTCGTGTTGCTGAGGAAATTGTGGCGAGAAATTTGAGTGGCATACAAACTCTAATAGGTACTCGAATCCACAACCTATTGTTTCGAAGCCTTGCGCAATATCAACTATGCTACAAAAGTATGTTCTAGCTAGATATTGGAAATATTATTTTAAAGATGTTTCTGTGCTATAATTATTTCAAAAAGTTTTTTAAACAAACCATTGATATTTGGGAGATGAACATATAATTCTTCAGTGCTCCAGGTAATTCTCTTTGGTAGCTCACTTGAAGTTTTTATAAAAAAAAGTTTAAAGATTTTTCTGAATTCCTAACATCTTTAGAGAACAAACCCTATTTCACAACCATAAGTCTTAGTTGCAAAGAGACAGGATTTAGAATATATTTTCAAATTTTAAGATTTTTTGGAAAACAAATATTTGGGCATTTTGAGGAATAAAGTTTTATTCGATTTTGTATTATAGTTTATTAGACAACAAATTTAATATTACCTTAACCAACAGGAACTTACCATTTATCTGAAGAAATTTGTATTAAACAAAATTTAGTGATCAACCATTTCTTGTTGAAGTGGTTTAACTGTATAGAGATTCATGCATTTATCAATAAGTAGTCTTTGAAACAAAAAGAACAATAATAAAACAAATTCAGAATACTTGTGCTTAAATATCTAGCAGTGCGTCGGTTTTGATTATCCTGTATGTTTTGATTTCCTTCAGAATTCTTACGAAGTGATGAACCGCAGGACGGTTCTAGAGGAGGAAGAAGAAGGGGAGTGAAGTGATCATTGAAGGAACTTTTCAATCTTTTTTATTCTTGACAATAGTTCAATGCTGATGATTATCAAGATATTTTCTGTTATTAATTACTGTAACTTGGGGTTACTTGGATCCAAAACAAAAAGTTTTAAATCAGTCCTGGGACTGTTATTATGTAAATAACAAAATTATAGATATGATTGTTGGAGAGATGATGAATCACATCTCTATTTTTGTCACAGGAGACCCAGGAGTGATAATTTTTTTGTTTTAGGTTTAAGTAACCCCAAGTTACGATACCATAATCACGGGTTACTTTGTCTCATTTAGCTGGAAACTCTATTGAAAATAGGCTTGTCTAACTAGTCCTGCGGCCTATCTTGAATCGCCAGTTACTTTGTAAACCTAAAGCAATCAGCTTGTAGCATGCATGGTTCAATATTTTTTTTCATTTGTGTCAAAGTAATACCCCAGGACCAAAGTAACCCATATTTATGATAGTAATTTCAAATAATTTAAGTCGTATTTTCTTATGGTTACCTGGAATCTTGCATGGATCACATAATTTGTAGTTCCTTTTTAATATACTACTTTTCTAAAAAAATTATAACTGAATTAAATAAAAATTATAACTAACTATTTTGAAATTTGGTAGTGGTAAATCAAATAATTAAATTTCCATATCATTAGCGTTTTTTTTAAAAAAAAATTTATATTTACTATGGTTTCTGGGGGTATTTTTTAAAAAATGATACAAACATTTTTATTGAAACATTTTTATGTTATTTTTTTGGGGAAAATTCCATTTTAAAATACAATATGTAATTTGTTAAAGACTAATAATACTATTTAGTAATTGCCTTTAGATATATACTATATATATTTTATTTTCAAATGAAAAATTATACCACTTCTCTCTATAAGGTATTTTTTTTAATGAATAAGCTTAGATAAATGTTGTTAATTGTAAACATCAAATGCGTAAGCTTTGAAACAACGAATTAATAATTAGTTTATGGTTTATGATTCCATGTTACCTTTCGTATAAATATGTATAAATGTCTTATTGTTTCGATTTATGTATGCAATCGTATGAAGTTTGTCTAATGTTTTTTTAATATTTGTGATTGACTTCTTGTTTATGCTTACACAATGTGTCTTATGGTATATCGAAGCAATGGACTGTTAATGATCGTTTTTTGAAACTCTTAAATATTTGTTTAAAATGTTGTTTTAAAATTATAAGAATTTTATGAGAGAATAATATTTTTGATGCAGAATAATGTTTAAGCTTACAAAAGGTATTTTGTCTAAATTTTTTTCTACGATTTTTCAATGCCTTTGTCACATTAAAACATATCTATTTAAACTTTTATTGTTATAATCGTAATTGAAAATTTTAATAAACCTGTTGTAGACAAAAATTGATGTATTTAAAACTTATTGTAAAGATCTTCAAACATGGCGAAATGGTTCGTGTCTACAGTGGCATAATATGTGGGCTCGCAATACGTCGATAGGATAAACAAAGTATTTTTACAACTATGTATATATGACACAAAATACAGAAAATAATAATTTAAAAATTACTAAACGGAACTGATTTTTTTATCTTTCAGGACGTATAAGTGATACTTATTACCTTTTGATACTTTTACTCTGTTTAGATATATTTACTGCACAGAGATGATTTGTTTGCCACCATAAATACTATTTCTTTAACAAGAAATATGTAGGATGTATAGATTAAAAACAGAATAACTTTATAGCCTAACCTGATTTTTACCCTTTAGCTCCTAAAATATATATTTTAGGTGCTTTTGTTGTCAAAATCAGGCTATAGGGTTCTTTTGTTAATATTATGTGGCTTCTGATTGTGATTAAAAATCGTTTTGCATGTGGGCTGATCACAACCGTTCTAAAAAGAAACACCGTTTGGTTTGTTTAGCTATACTCTTTATCGAATAGCACTCTCATTTGCATCTGGGTGAATGGTGCTCAACTGAGATTGTGGTTGGGATTTGAATTTTATACTCGACTTTTGTGAATTGAGCTTGTTTATGGTGCGTAGAAGATGTGCCATTTTAATCAACTTGAAATGTGTATGTTTATTATATTTTGTATCGAATAGTGTATTTTTAATAAATTGAATATCTTTGTCTATACTTACCAAGTCCATTTTCGCATTCTATTATTCGTCTTGTCTGTTGTTGTAGCATCAAATCTTACAATTCAATCTATTTTTCTAAATGTTAGATTGACTTGAACTTGGTACACTTAGCTTAATACTGCTGATGACAACACAATATTTAGCCACTGTCATTGTCGCCATTACAAATGAATTGTGAAAGTAGTTTTATCTTAAAGAATTGACAGCGGATCAAATTTGTACGATGATCAGCTTTTTTTCTGACTATAATTATTTTGAAAGCAAATTTCTTATTATAGCAAATGAACTAATAAATGTTTAGGGAGACATGATAGTTGCTTTGTATAGAAATTACTCTTGTTTTTCGAATGTGTATTGGACATTACTTTTAAATTCAAGAATATGTTGCTCTACTAAGTAGATTGAAGTATGATCTTCTACTTTTAACTTATTGTGTGACTTTCATTCGACTGTTTTTTTTTTAATTGGATGAAGAACTTTGTGTATCAACATTTTTTCCAACCAATAATTGTATTCTCGGTTGAAGTATTAGGAAAAAACAATAACACTATGACATTTTGAAACTACTTTAATTCGCTAACTCTCTCTATTCTTCACACATACATAAAATAGTTTCTTTTAACCCTCGACTCACTCCTTCAGGCTTCCTTCTTGTTCAGCGGCTGAGTGGACTTGGCCGACACTTCTCGATTTCCACTGAAAGAGAGAGACACATTCTTTAATGGAATTGTCCTATTGCATCCTCTTTTTATTTTGAAATTCAATTTTCAAAATTGTCGAATACATTCTCATAAACCTTTTTAAAAAAGTTGAAATTTTTAATTTCCGGACGTCATCTGACTATGCTTTACAATTAATAGGCAATATGCACTCGGTTCTCCTTCGGGATATATTTCACAGTTACCAGTAGCCCCTATGTTTAAGGAAGCCTCCGTGGCCGAGCGGTTAAAGGCGTCAGCTGGGAATACGAAGGTTCCTGGTTCGATGGACTTGACAAAGAAAAGTAAAAAGTAGTGATCTTGTGATCTGAGGGTTGCCAGCTTCGCTACAAAATACTAGAAAAGTCTCCAGAACATCCGCAAGCATTAACGGGACTGGTGCACGATCAATCTGATCGGGGTCCAAAGTCCCGACGTCTATTGAAGGCGTTGGGTGCCAGTTCAGGTGTTTCCTCGTCATCTGACAATGGTTCTAAAATAACGAGGTGCATGCATGAATGTGTGTTTCAATGTGTTCCCTGGTCTTTCCTTCGAGATAGGCCCCGAACCGTCGCCAATAGCCCACTGTGCAGCTCTAGTGCGACGTTAATTAACCAAAACCAAACCCTATGTTAAGGCAGTTGTTAAGTTCACCGACGAATGACGAGTGAAAAGAAGCTTACCGCAATTCTTCGTCCTCCGCCTGTCTCTTCTCTCCCGTGTTCATGAGCACAAAGGGCAACTCGGAAACAACCTCCCTGCAACGACAAGACAAAACACGTGTTTAGTTTTTTTGAGTAGTCTGCTTTTGCATTGCAGCGTTATTTACCATTTTGGTGAACCAGTGAGGGGGGGGGGGGGGGAAACCCGTGAGGGGACTCACCCTCCGAGTGCGCCGAGGACGAGCTTCACTTTGACGGAGTACGAAACGACGATGCCGAAGGGGTCCCGCTCCTGGTCCTCCGACAAACTGCAAAAAACAACATCATTTACACTTTTATATTATAATAGTTAAGCCAGCTAATGACAAAGCAAGGACTACACGTGCCTGGCCTGGTCTAAGTCATTCGCAAATTTTGCTTCTAATGTTTGCTTAGGCAGTGATTAATTCCCTTAGTAGTTGATAACAACTGTCGATTTTTTTTTTAAAATTTGAGCCGGTGAGGAATTTTTATCTGAAGAAAGTTTTAGATCACCAAAAAATGGGTGCTTCTTGATGACTAAACTATATTTCTGTTAAAGTACGTGAGAAAATAACTTTTAAAACTGAAAAACAAGTTATCTTTCATTTTGAAGAACAGATAGAGAAAAATAAGGTGTCGTTATTTTATGACTTAAAAGTGACGCGCGAGTGTACAGGGTTAATAAAACATCAGCCAACTGTCATTAACATCGTTGTTGATATCAGTGAATCAACCAATAACGATGTTTGTATATCCATATTTAGCATATTTCCACACCTTAAATTTGTACAAGTAAAATTTTCCACTCAACATTTATACGAATAACTATATTAGACCAACTATTACATCAGCCAACTGCGGGTATTTACGTCATGTTGACGTCAGCGAATTAATTAATATAGCGATGTTTGCTTATCCCACTTCTCGTACCGATGTAAGGGGTGTAAATATCCCTTCAGAGGGGTCATGTAGAAACGAGATAGTATCTCATATGTTGAAACGATTGGTTTAACTATTAGTACCATGGTACTAAAAATAGTTAAGTCAGTTAATGACAAAGCAAGGACTACACGTGTCCAGCCTGGTCCAATAGTCATTCGCAAATTTTGATTCTAATGTCTGCCTAGACACTGGCCCAGCCTGGCCCAATGTTTCTTTGACTTGGGGTTGGAAGGTCCTGGCCATTCTCTTCGACCAGCCTCCAACATTTGGCGACCTTTGCTGATGGTGGAGCGGCCACACCACTCGCTACGACCAACCTCGGAACATATTGGGTCAGGCGGCAGAAATGGAATGGCGTCCTTACATGGTGGAGGACGCCATGCACGGTTCTTGGTCGTCTCCCACGGGGGCGTCGAGGGCGACCCCTCTTCCCCCTGCCCCTGTCATCGTAGGCCGCATCTCCACCACCTTGTGGAGGGTGCCCCCTGGACCCACGGGACATCCGGATCTGTGCAGAGAGAGAGGAAAAAAAATATATCAGGAAGGGTCAGAGCATTCAAACCATATACATTTTCTAAAATCAAAAGAAAGAGGTCTTTAATTCTTTCAATATGGATTTTTTTTTATCAATTTCCAAAATGTGAATGTTATGTAACAGAGCTCGTGTAAGAAAACCTGTTGCTTGTACTATAATTAAAGAAGAGGTGTTTGATGTCTTAATTACTGGAAAACTATTGCTTCTACATAAAACTGAAATTGGATGGAAATGCGTATCAAACCACCGGAATAGGATTGAGATAAAAAAAATAAATATTAGTTTCGAAAACCCCTAGCGTAGAAACTTTTACCCTTACTGCCGTTAAATACTGAAGTCACAACTAGGTTTACTTAACTGGTAGTTTCGGATCTTCGGTATAGCGCAGACAACACTTGTGTGGCTTACACTTCTTCAATTGCGCAATAGCTATCTTCACTATTTGTTTTTCGAAATCAACAATGCAAAGTTTAAACTAAAAGTCTCTTGTTTTAGTAAATTTCGGGTAAAAATACATTTTTATTTATATGCAGAAAAGTTAAAAGAAATGCTAGGACAGTAATTTAATTTATTTCATGAGCAAAAGATGGCATCTTAGAAGACAAGTTTGTTTACGCTTCAAATACACAATGTATATTATCTATCTTGTTGTATGAAGTAGATATATTAATGTTTCGGCGATTTTTTTAATGACAAATACTTCGTGAGACTCTATCAGTTGACAACCGTAAGTTATTTCAAATTAACAAATATAGTAAACATTTTCTTCTTTGAGAAATTTTTTGCTTTTTCTTTTCCTTCAAAGTTTATTATCTAAATAATTATTATATTGTGATCGATGCAAAGTGTTCAGGGAAGGGAATCAATGACTCACTCGGTATCTATCGACGATACGATTGTCCGGAAGTGTCCGCTGGCGAACATGCAGATGTCGGTGTTCTGGATGACTGAAATGGAAGAAGCGCTGTCTTTGAGATCAACGTACATGCACAATAGGAAATGCGAAAATCGACTAAAAATTACAAAATATTTTTTTTGCTCTTTAATGTTTCCCTATTCATTATCTTTCCAATGATACCAAGATTGTATAAGTATATTCCAAAAACTTTATTTCTTACTAAGTGTTATTCTATGGCAATGTTTGTAATGGGAATATGTTTTCTAAACTTTCATCTCAATTTCTGAAGAATTGTATTTTTCCATATGTCGCTTCATTACAAACATAATAACTTAAGCTTCTTTAAACTTTATGGGAAAATGATTTTTCCATTCAACTTTATATTAGTTGTGGGATGTTATGGACCTCAAAAATAAACATTCGTTAAAAAATTAATTTTTAATAGAATTTTAAAGTTGAAAATGTGAAAAAAGGGGATATTTTTGAACTTCCGAAGTAAAAAGTTATTTAAAAAAACGCTTTACATGCTATAAACCTTTTGGAGATTTATAACATTAAAAATGATACTACTAGTTACTAGTAATTTTCAACAAAAATTATGCTTCTAGATCAAGTACAACTTACATAATCGTGTTTGAAAAAGCATGTTAATTAGCTAATAAAAGGTTAATTATCTAATTAGCATTTGACGTTATTCAGAGTTTTTTTTATAAATCATCATGAATATTAAAGTGTTTACATACACGAAAAAATTAGAGTATTAAATCTGTACTTAAAAAAAATGTCAAGTGTGTACTCTTCACAGGGATGGCGAAGATTTTGAGACATATTCAAGAAAAACATTCAAAAGAAAAGCAATTAAGCTGTAGACAAAGCGATTTTTTGAAGATGGTTCAGATCCTTGTGTTTCGCATTTATAATGAAAATGAATATTTTCTTGTTTACTTTTTAAGCTTTTACTGAACAGAAAGCACAATTAATATTACGTTTTGAAAACCATAGACTTTTCGAGATCGAAACCTATAATAAAAGAGGGAAAGCGTCTCACCGTACACCTTGATCCTCTTGACTGTCTTGTTGGCGTAGTTTCTGACGGCGATGTTGACGGAGATGGGGTCGCCGTGGGTGAACACCTGGCGGTCCAGCGTCACCTCCAGCTCCAGGTGTCCCGGGCTGAGCAGGAAGTCCTTCTTGATGACGGAGCACGGCTGCCGCGACCCCAGCAGCACCGCCCTCTGCACTTTGCGCACCGACATCGACACGGAGCTCCTGGGGCGGCGACGGGAGAAAGAAGGAGATTACATTCCGTACAACACTCCGCTCCTCTCTTGGCTCTGTGGTATTTTTTTTTGTCTTGACAAGATTATTAAAATTAAAAGTTCAATTTAAATGAAATCAACTTTATCATGTCTTGTTTTCCTACGTCTGTATCTTATCGTTTTGAAGACTTTGGGCATGGCTGAGGCTATCGAGCTAAAGCAATTGAAGACGTGGGTGCAAGAACAAGGCAGCTCCACTTTTTTTTTTCCTCCCGATTTACACTTTTTTTTCACTTATTCTTCTAAAGAAAAAAAAACCTAAATCGGTTCTAAAAAATTTCTTTAGAGATACAAAGGAAAAGGAGCTGTACTTTTGTATTATACCATGTAAGAAACATTCCGTGTTTTTCGTCCTTTATGAACAATTTTGAAAACTGGAGTTGCCTTGTTCTCGTCTTCAATTGCTTGAGAGCAAGTATCGAATATTTGAAGGGATCACCTACTAAACACAACTAGCACTATGGCCATTTATAAAATCATTTCAGCGCTGAGTCCCAGTCGAACTGTCAGTTGTCCACATCGATAGGATAAGTGAAACGGAATGACGGGTATTACTTAGAATTCCTACGTGATAAAAAATAAAACCACAACGTACCTCGGCCCGTTCTCTTGAAACTGTGGTTTGGTGCACAATCGGGCCTACACCTTCAGTGTATTCGCGGTAGAGGAGCACATTCTTGCGTCATTCCACTGTTTCCCATCTGAGCAGTGTTTGATGTTTCCTTAGTAATTTGCCTTGTGAGTGATGCAGTGGGATGGCAAAAGTGACTGCTACATTCACATTTACCATCTCCACCTTCTTGTGTCATGTCACGAGGCAGAATGGGTAAGTTATTACGTCAGGAAAAAACCCCACGGTCTGGGTTTCTATCGCGGTACGTTCAAAATGGGGGAAAAAGCGGGGGAGGTTTAAATTGTTTTATACTATCAGCCAACTTGATTAGTATATATCTATTATCTACTACATTTCCCCTCCGAAATTGAGTAAAATCGTCCGTTTCTATGGCAGGAGCTACGCAACAGAATTCAGTCTATACTTGAGGACAGGCTATCCTGGTCCTAAGCATTTACCGTATATACTCGCGTATAAGCCGAGAAATTTAAGTCAAAATTTTCATCAAAAAGTAGGGGGGTCGGCTTATACGCGGGTCATTAAAATTTCTTATATAATTTGCCTAAAATGGAAAAAAGGGGAGAAGTTGAAATTAGCGGATTCTTCTGAAACGCGCCGATACACATTTCCGAGATCGAGAATGTGCGTCACGTGCTGACTGAAGACCGTTCTGCGCATCGCGGCGTAATCGTAACGGAAAATTTACTACTCACATAAATAATCAGTTTAACTTAATAAAAAGTATATATTTTGATAAATATTTAATTGGTTTGTAGAATTTATGAAGCTAGTAAACGCTACTTTAATAGAATTTTGGATGGAAGACTAAGAAGTTGACATCGTGCGTAGCGAATGACACCACTTTAAAGTCAGTGTCTTTCTTGCTCGATTGCAATAATTAAACAAACTTTATTTCCCCAATCAACGCAGATTTTATTCCTTGATAATATTATGTACAGATATTAATAGTTGTTTCATTAGTATTTTGGATGGAATTGGCTTTAAAGCGGTAAAATCGGGATTGCTAATCAGCGAATTCAAGTTTTACTTTTAAGTCATTTATCTCGTAATTAAAAACTAAATATTTTAATAAGAAGTATATATTCATCCATAAAGTAGTTGTATTTTCTTCCGAGATGGATAAAAAAAATGCTCATCCGTATTTAATGGCGACAGTAGTCAGCGATGTTGACAGAAAATAGTTGATGTTTTCCAAGTTTTTAAATCTTTACAAAACGATGTTAAGGATTAGAAATTGCACATTTTGGTATTTAAGTTTGTGGTTTAAAATATTTTATTTGATAATAAGGGATATTTAATTTAAGAAGTCCGATGTAGGTTTGAAAGACACCAGAATATCGCGAGTGATACATAGTTTTAAGCCCGATGAATCGTCACGAACTTCGAGAAAGGCCATTTCTCCAGCCACTTTCTTTAAACTTTTAATTTCTAGGCTTAAATATTTGTTTTTCTAATTAAAATGTCACTCTTTTGTCGAGGATTTGCCGATTTTAATCGGAATTTTTCATGTACGAAAATACAACTCGGCTTATACGCGAGTTTCCGATTTTGGACGAAAAATCGGTCTAAAATTAGGGGGTCGGCTTATACGCGGATCGTCTTATACGCGAGTATATACGGTATGTATGCTGTAGAGATGAACTTTCCGAATGATTTTTAGCCAATCTGAACCATATATTTGTGCAGTTGAGCGGATCATATAGCCATCGCTATCGGATCAAGTTAGGCTGACCCCGAGTGCTGAGGGCTTTTTTCTTGGCGGTAGGAGGAACAGTAGTTGTGCAAGGGGGAGACGAAGTAGAAGACACTCCCTACCTCTTGTGGCCCTTATCGTGTCGGCTGTTGCCCACGGTGATGAGGATCTCGTAGTAGATTCCGCACGGTTGACCGTCCTCGTCGCTACCTGGCTGCAGCATCACGGAGTGGGGGGCGGTATCCGGCAACTACCCGATCAAAGAGATTATGAGCGCACATGAATGCCATATACACGCAGTACATTATTGGTTGAAAAAGGATTTGCAGTAGGTAGTAGGATGTCAATAAACCTTTGCATCCCACTGATTGATTACTTTGATTGTTTGTTGATTGATTACTTTCTATGTAATAATACTTTTTAAATTGTTACGCTGATCCTTCGGCAGCGATCCTTCGTCCTCAATACAACTACTTGGGTTACTTATTAAAAAATAGAAGAAGATTTGAGGGACAATAGAGTATATCGTCGCCTCAGAGCAACAGTAAGACATCTAGAAAAAAAAATGAAAATTAGTTTTCGATCTTGGAACACTTGGACATTTTTATGTCTTAACGTCTGATGTGAAGACATAAAAATGTCCGAGTGTTCCACTAAATAAAGGTACATTTGGTAATATTAGCAAGATCTTCTTTTTTAGATGTCTTACTGTTGCTCTGAGGTGACGATATATATCAAAATTTCTTTTGTAATTATTTTTATCTGTAATATGAATACGACGTTCGATGCATACTGTAATACTTACGAATAGTTTGGAACTAATGCATATTGCAAGGCGCGTGTCGCAAAATGTTGGCCTAGTTGTCGTTATTACCTTGAAAAACTAAAGTGTCGATAATGATGAAAGTCATTGGGTCTATCGACGACGCTTTGAGTGATCCCCTTCTGATAATCAAGAATGCGTGTACTAGTATGGGCAACCGATGACCGAAATCGATTGACATATGTGATCCATTCGTTAGCCATCTTTAACCACTGCGGAAATGTCTTGGCGCTTTTCATCGGTAGACGCCGCGCTTGACGTCCGTGTCACTGTATTGTTTTTTTCAGTGTCTTGGATTAACGTCGCACTAGAGCTACACAGAGGGTTATTAGAGATAGTTCGCGGGTCTATCTTGAAGGGGCGGCCCAGTTGTTCTGTGGATAAAGCCGTTCAGCTGGTAATCAGAGGATTGCTTGTTCGAACCCGTGCGATGGATTTGACAAAGAAAAGTAAAAAAAAAGTAGCGCTCTTGCGATAGGAGGGTTGTCAGCTTCACTACAAAAATACTATAAAGTCATCCAGAACAACCAACAAATTATACTGGCGTGTATACGGGATGGGTGCACGATCAATCTGATCGGGGTCCAATGTCTTGACGCATATTGAGGTTGCGTCGGGTGCCAGCTCAGTTGGTGTTCTTGTTAATATGTGTATCTTGTTTAACCATGGTTAAAAAATACGAGGCATCGTTCCCGGGTCTTTCCTTTGAGATAGGCTCCTAACCGTCGCCAATAGCCCACTGTGCAGCTCTAGTGCGACGTTGATTATTCAAACCAAACCGATTGCTTTCTGGATATTTTTTACCACTGGGTCCGCAGTGTCGCGGAGATAACCAACCAATCCAGTGTCCCGGACGTCAAGCACAGCCTCTACGGATGAAAAGGAGGAGGACATGTTCCCCAACTAGAAACTCGTAATGTCATGAAATGCAGGAGTCGTTAGATGTTCACCTTGAGTGTGAACGGGTAGGCGTTGCATCCCAGCTTGTCCATGAGTCTCGCCTGCGTCTTGGAGTTGGAGGAATCGGAGGTGGAAGGCGGAGGATAGATCTGCTCGGAGGCGAGGTAGAGTTCTTTGACAAACTTGAGGCCCATGACCTCGTCATCTTCGCGACCGTAACGGAAAGTGGCGATCACGTGACCGAACACCTGTCGCCCCTTCAGGTACTCGTCGTCCAACAACACCACGCCCTCTGGCGAAAAAAAAAAAGACAAATATAATTTTTAAGGAAGGCTCTCTGCTACAGTCCGAAAACTACGAGAAAATCTCTAATACTATTCCGTGGTGGCTGCACTGATCTCTAACTGTAACTTCTGGATTGGGCCAGAAAGTTTGCTGACTTGAAGCCACGGGGTAAAGCTTGAAGCCAATTGAAGGTTTAATATCTGAAGCCCACTTTCATTTAATTGCTATCGCTATATTTCGTATATATTTTCGAGCTAAAGTAAGAGGTAAGGTTGCGATTGCTTTTGACTATTTCTGTTTTATTTTTTCTTTAAATCCATGTTGAATACAATCTGCATTTAAAATAGAAAGTAATTCGGATGTTAAAGTCGATATCAAGCAAAAGCAAAAACTATATATTTTTTGCAATTTAAACATTAACTCTTGTATAAAAATTACATCTATACATGCTTTCTTGATAAGCACGGACGCGTCACTCCGCGTGCACTCACGCTTCCAGCATTAGCAATCACTTTTTATGACAAAACCATTTTGTAGCTTTTATCAACCTTGTGTGTGTCCCAGTACCTATTGTGCGTGAAGCATCAAACCGGCATTGTGCCACTACATCCAACCTCTTTCATGCTGCCTCATCCTCTCCTCTCGGCAACTGGCGTACATATAGCCACTGAAATTCTGAATTAATTGTCCCTTTCCAAGAAACATCGTTTGAGAAATCAGTGAGCTTCAAAACAGCCGTCTGCGATGACCAGAGACGGTCTGCGAGAAGCTCAAAAGAAAGTCTGATAATCATAAGTCTGATAGTCATAACTAAATTATTCACACATTGATTTTACATGGTGCTATATATAACGTTATTATTCTATGGTTAATATAAGTTATTATTGTATGGTTATTAAAATAAAACTAATATATTTGTATTCTGTTGTGACATTTCTATTGGACTATGACATGTAAATATGTTTTTGGTGTACCGTGTGGAGTTTTTACTCGTATGAACTCGTATTTTTGCCTACAGAAAAACACGTGATTCACACTCACCAATGGGATCCACGCATGTGATGTGGTCGATGTACTCCCTTTTCGGAAGGTAGAGAGTGACCTAAAAAGAGAAAAAGAAAACGCATTATTTTGAATCACAATAAATCGAATTAGTTATTTACTCTCATCTTTGTCTTTAATTTGTATTTGTAAGCGAGTGAAGAGACTATTTTAAAAACCAGGTAGGCATGCAGTCCCCACTGTACCTACTTCTCTTTGTGTCTTGGGTAAGCTCTGGCTCTCTTCGTATTTGTCATAAGTTAACACTTTTTGGTATAATTTTGTTCGTCTTGAAATGCTTTTTCAACCTGCTTACGTTTCTGCAGTTGAACTTTAGTGCGATATTTTGACTTCAAATTGAAATCTTCGTCGGGTTATCACTTTCCACGCCACACAAATTTTCACACAAATAGTTTAAACTGTCAACTAGTCCAATGGAATTGCAGAACTCGTTGTTGTTTTTAACCTAAGCACGCATTTACCACAACACGTCGATTATAATTAGAATTAGAGCTGTTAAACAGCTGGCGTGTGTCCGAAATGCAACTCGTATCCCCGTACGGTAACACGGTCAGAGGTCTGGTAGACGCATGCCACTATCCTCTACACGATAGTGGGTCATTAATACCCATAAGCTGATTCCTCCTGGAGTCACGGGGATATGAAATATCAACTATTTTGTGTCGTTCGAGCTTCTGCCGATGACCACTGTACTCGTACCTATTTTAAAGACGTATTCACATTAGAAGGAGCGTTAAAAGTGTAGCTGCGTATGTTATTTTGTGCTTTTAATCTTAAGCACTCAAATATACGGATCTATTTTTTTTTTTACAATTGAATGGATCACATGCCGTATGATTTGTATTTGGGTTCCAATGCTACAAGCTACGTTGGGTTTATTAAAATATTTCCACTTTCTTGAAATATAGAACTTGAGCACTATAATAACTTATTAGAACAAATTGATTTGAGGCAGCTCAAGGCATTACTAATGCTATTGGGGGACGAAGATATTGGGATCTAAACAACCCGCGCTCACCGGGGGCTTAGAGACTGTCCGTTGACGACAAGGGGTTCCACAATCCGCCTTCTTCAATTATTTGCGAAAGACGGGATAATGTACACATTTCTGTCATTTCCTATACCCGATACCTTCGAACGATTTTCAAGCGAAAGCCACCAACGGTCCTGTTCTAAGAAAATTATTCCTTCGTTCCCCGAAAAATACTGGTGAAAGGAAGGAAGTGTGTGTCGGGCCAGGCGGCCTCCTTTACATTCTCATATTTCGACGCCTTTGGAAGTGGCTTCACGTAGGCCGCGACCACACAGACACCAGCTTTCTGAAAAACTATTTTGTTGCCTTTTTATAAACAAAATAATGTGTTTAACAAACTGTCTTTACACATTTTTTATTTGCAATTTGTTCGTCATCTGACCAAAGTTCAAAAATATGAGGTATCGTTCCCGCGTCTTTCCTTCGAGATAGGTCCCAAACCGTCGCCAATAGCCCACTGTGCAGCTCTAGTGCGACGTTAATTAATAAACCAACCAACTATTTGCAATTTGTGTGAATTTTTGTGAAAAATACTTGAAAATATAAATAACTAATTTCAATGGGCAAACTATTTTTAAAAAGTACTAAAAAGCATATAATCTATATATTACTAAGCCCGAAAGTTTGGTTTGGTAAATAACGTCGCACTAGAGCTGCACAATGGGCTATTGGCGACGGTTCGGGGTCTATATCGAAGGAAAGACCCGGGAATCCTAAGCCCGAAAGATAAATGAAAGTAATATGTTTGAAAATACACTATAGTCAATTTGGAGCAGTTTCTTCAAATAGATTTGAACTTGTATCAATTTAAACTTAACCAAACATGAAAAAAGTAATCACCGAGAAAAATGAGTTCAGAGTGACGTATTCAGGCAATTTTGTATTAAAGCTTAATATTGATTCAAAAAATTAATTAGTTGTAATTAGAAATATAATTTCGGTGTCGTTCGATTAAAAATAAAATGAACTATTTTTTAAAACAATAAAATATTTTTGAATATTATTTGATGGTAATTTGTCCCATACCCTAAAACAAATATTTTTTTTTCTCAAAAATGTAACGGTCACTTTTTAAAATTATTAACTGGCCACCCGGGAAAATTCCAGGTCATTTCTATGGCCAGTCCGGCGCTGGTTTAAAGAACTTGAAAAAGTGATTACGATGAAACAAAAAAAAAAGAGGGGGGGGGGGGGGGGGAGGTTACAATGGAAATAGGGTCTCTCATATAAAATAAAACGATTTCAGAGAAAGATGTCACGCGCGCGAGTTACCTTTCCGTTGGGACATGTCTTCTTGTAGATCCTGCAGGTGGCCACCATGGTGTGTGTGTCTTCTTCTCCTGTCGCTCCGAAGAAGGAGGCAGGGGCGCATCGGATCCAGAGGGGAAGTCGGGCAAGTGCCCCCGACATCCGATTAGGGATGAACTTGCAGGGGTTCCCTCACCTGGGGATCCATCGATCTTCGTGACGCAAGGAATGACGTCACGGAAAGCAACACGCGAATCGATATTTGAAAATGAAGGTGTTTTTTTTATGGAATTGCTGTGCGTATTTATCAGTGGCATCTGTTGTACGGCAAGAGGGACACTTCAATGCAGTGGCAGCGATTGAGTGCCAAAAGTGCGGGGGACAAGATCAAGAGGACACAAGAAGTGTGTGTGAGTGGTGGGGGCGAGAAAAATTTGGACCATTGACCGTCCGTAGAACTGGGGGTTATGTTTTATTTTTAAAAAGTGAAATATTGAAAAAGTGTGGGGGCAACAATCAAAAAAGTACGGGGGCTACCTCCCCCCCCCCCTTGCCCCCAGAATCGCCGCCACTGCTTCAATGGTTCAGAACACCAATGGCGTAACACGAGGCCTTTTCTTAACTAAAATGAACGACTAGGGCGAATTCACTAGTTACTGACCAGTACCATTTAAGAACAATTTCCGACCAGTGCCAACCAGACACGTAGTTATAGATTTTTCACTGACTGAGGAACGGATTTCTTTAGGTACCTTATTTTTACCTGAACTAGAGGGGGAATCCTTAACCCCCCGCCTCTCTACCCCCCAGAAAAATTATTCTCCCTCTCCTTCCACCAATTTTTTTTCCAAAAAATATATTCATTTTCAGTCAAGTAAACAGGAATATGTTGGGAAAAATAAATATCGAAACAGCAAAAGTTATCATTGTCCTTAACTTTTTAAAATAAGTAAATCACTCCCTAATTTTGAAATAAATTTAGAGAGCAAATTTAAATTCTGAGCATCCTTATAATATAGTTTCCATATAGCATGTTTTGGGGCATCTTGTTTATACGAGACCATTTGTCGATTTTTTTCTTTTGTCGCTGAAATAAAAAAGCTAGGTAATGAAATGCGATGACCTCATGCTAGGCTTAGTTTAAGATAAAAAATGTCCTCATTACCGCCTTTTGAAAGTTATTTTCCGGGATAGGACCCCCAGAAAATAGTTTTCAAAAGCCTTCAAAAACACGTTATGTTTATTTCAAACTAAACCTAAAATGCCGCCAACGTGTTTCTGTCTGGGGGTAATGAATATCCCTCAAGCTCACTGGGCTATTCTCCCCCCTCCCCACCCACAAAAAAAAAGCTCAAAATTTAGGATTTTTGCATTATTCGGTTTTTAATTTTTTTTTTTACTTGACTTTCAATGGGAGGGGTTTGAACCCCCTGAACTCTTCCCTTCCACCCTTTACCGACGTGCCTGGTAGCAACCTGTTGGATATTGTTTCGGACTTATGCAAATGAGCTGTATAAACTATAACCGTGAACATCCGGTTCTATATATATATATATACGACTTGTCACTGTGTGACGCAGCTAGAGGGCCAATCTTTTTGTTAACGTTATGTTCTTAGGTTGATCGTTAGTGCTTAATAAAGTATGTTAAGCTTCCACATGCGTAATAGTCAATTATTTGACTAATAAGGGTTATGGGCCAAGTCAGCATGGAAAACCGTTCGTCAGTCAGTCGAAAAAAAAAAAGTTTTATTAAAATATGAAAAAGTGTTAGGATTTAAAATTAGAAATTTTAACCGTGTGTGAATCCAGATCGCTGAGCTAAGTGAGATGAGCTTTAACTTTCCAAAATTAAACGGAACGAACTATTCTACGTGGAAGAATGATATTCGAGTTATTTTGCTGGACAGAGGATCCTGGGAGTTCATTACAGGCGAGACTACGCCGTATTCCGAAGAAGCCTCTGAACGAGACAAGCGAGCATATGAGTGGCGGAAGAACAGAGCGTATACTTCAATATATCAAGCAGTTGAAAGAAAATATCAATCCTTGATATCCACAACCACTGATGGTAACGAAGCTTGGTTTATTTTGAAAAAGAATTTTGAACCAACTTCAAGAGCTCGCCTAGCTGGATTGGTAGACGAATTCTACGACCTGAGATATGAGCCAGACAACGAGACCATCGGAACTTTAAAAGGAAGTTAAAAAGAGAAATAAAAATGACGAATTCATAATATCTCAAGTGACACGCATTGCACAGAATCAAGCTCGACTACAAGACTTGATGCTTGAATTTTGAATAAAACAGTTTCGGAAAAATAAATTCACCAATTCACTATTGATTTATTAATTGAAACCGTCAACTTGTCTTTGTACCACTCTATTTTGATGCTGCCATCTGACGGCAGATAACGTAAATGTTTTTCATCTAAGTATTTAGATGTGTGAAGCATTATTGAATTAAAATTGTCAATAGCGGAACGTGGACAATTCATTTTAAAATAACAAGTTTAAAAAAAAGCCACGGAGATGAGAAGTTGATAACAAGTATATAAAAATATTTTTACTTTAGTATAAAGATATTTTTAAATTAAGAACAAATCAAAACTTTATTAAAAAAATTAAAATATTATTAAAAAATACACCAATGCTTTTCTTTCTTATTTTTGACTTTGTAATAACAATTGGACAGTCGTCCATTTCTTGAGCAGCAGGACAGTCATATAATTTATTTAGAAAGGGATTCTGGTGTGAAAGCATTATCTAATGAAAAAAAGTATTGGTAAAAGTCTGTGGTTCACAAAACATCTACTTCCTCTGCGTATAAAAGACTGAAAATTCCTATATAAGTATTATTCATCCTCAAGATGTGCACCTAATGCTAGGATTTGTAGACTTTTATTTAGTTTTTAAATAATTTGAACAATTTTAGAAATAAAACTTAAAGAAATATTACAAAAAAAGTATTTCCAAGAACTAGATAGAACGGGCCTTAGTCGATCGCGAATGGAACTTCCTAACAACAGGTCGCGCGTTCGAGTCCTGACGGGGACATACTCATTTTTTTTAAAAAGAAAAATGTGTACTCCTTAACGGGTTTCCTAGCAACACGGGAGTCCCCAGTTGCTCAGTGGATAAAGGCGGTCAGCTACTAATCAGAGGATTGGTGGTTCGAATCCGTGCGATGGACTTGACAAAGAAAAGTAAAAGAGCAGTGATCTTGCTATCGTAGGGTTGCCAGCTTCGCTACAAAAATACTAGAAAGTCATTCAGAACATCCAACAAATTATAATGGCGTGTATACGGGACTGGTGCACGATACATCTGATCGGGGTCCAATGTCCTGACGCCTATTGAGGTTGCGTCGGGTGCCATGTTGTCATTGTCATCTGACCATGGTTCAAAAATACGAGGCATCGTTCCCGGGTCTTTCCTTCGAATTAGTCCCCGAACCATCGCCAATAGCCCACTGTGCAGCTCTAGTGCGACGTTAATTAAAACAAACCAAACCAAACCCTAGCAACACTAGGAGCCGGATAGCCCAGGGGATAAAGGTGTCGGCTGGGAATCAAAGGATTCACGGTCGAACCTGTGCGAGGACTAGACTAAAGAATAGTGAAAAAAAGTAGTGATATTGCGATCGGAGGGTTGTCAATTCGCTACCAAAATACTAGAATGTCGTCCAGAACATCTACAAAATTTTTCTTTCGGCGTGTATACGGGACTGGTGCACGATACATCTGATCGGGGTCCAAAGTCCCGACGTCTATTGAAGGCGTCGGGTGCCCGCTCAGGTGTTGTCCTCGTCATCTGACCATGGTTCAAAAATACGAGGCGCCGTTCCCGGGTCTTTCCTTCGAGTTAGGCTCCGAACCTTCGCCAATGGCCCACTGTGCAGCTCTAGTGCGACGTTAATTAAAACAAATCAAACCCTAGCAACACGAGGCCTTGTCAAAAATATTCGAGCGGTTTTTAGTGACTTCATGAGTTGGGAAACCCCTTTGTACGCCACTGGGGAGAGATGACGTCACTGGGGTCTCATTCATGGAAGGAAAAAAGAGAAGGGGGGAAACCAAAAGGAAGACGTTACCCGAGACACGGGTTTCTTTCTTGTAGGGGGAAAAAACGGTGACCGCCGCTTAAAATACCCGCCCACGCTCCGCAAAAAGAAGTGAAGTGATCGCGTTGCTCATCGCAATTACGAAACACATCAAGTTTCCAGGAAGATTTGTCCGCGATTTCGGATTGCTGTGAGAATTGCATCGAAAGAAAAGGCATTTAACCCTTCGGACTCGAGGGGCGACTCTCAGTCACCCAAATAACGACCTGTTCTTTTGTCGATCTTCTTTATTCTCCCATCCCTGTTTTGTGTTCACTGTGCTTTAAATGGAACGAGAACTGCATGTCCTTGAACATTCAAAAAACGCCTTTCTTTCGTTTTTTTATTTATTTATCTTCATTAAAAAGTATGACATTACTAGGGTATCAACATATTTTGTTAGCCCTTTGCACTCGAGTGTCGCATTTAAATCACCAAAACAACGGCATGTTATTTTTCTTCTTCTGTGTTCTTCAAAACGAAAGAGAACAACATAATCTTGAGTTTACAATGTTATTCTCCCAGATTTTTATATAGAAATTATTTGTGTCATTTATTTAGAAGTACTAAACATGTGGGTGATCTAAAAATTTCTACAGGTTGAAATTCCTCACAATCCCTGTTTCTTCTTCTTTTTTAAACACTTGAGAAACGCCATAAACCACTAACTATGTATTTGGTAAACTCAGATGAACATTCAGCTTTACGCACAACCTTTTTATTTTTATAATTATCCACTTTAATCAGGGCTTGATTACCGAATAGGCCCTTGAAGCCCAGGCTTACACTTTACAGTTTTGAGGGGCCCCCAAATCACACATTTTATATCAATATTTAACAGCCCTATAACACAGTTTGCTACTGAATTTACCTTAAAAAAATGCATTACAAACTTTAGTAAAAAAACTTGCTGCTTGTGTTCAATTTGTTCGAATATTGGAAGATAAAAAATACAGAATACTCCTTACTTATAAATATATTTTGTTATATTATAATGTTTCAATTTAATATCATTCAGGGCCCAGAATTTTAACGCATATAACAGTTCAATTTGAAGTTCTAGATTCTATTTGAGAGCAATGGGGCCTCTATTTAAAGGCGAGCATCCCTTGATTCAGTGTCTTAATCGGGCCCTGACTTTAATGGTAAAAAGAACACGCTAAAGAATTTTTTTTTTAAACAAGGAACAAAAACGCGAGAAAGAGAACAAAAATATCAAAGATGTTCTTCGAGCGCAGAGAGTTAACTCGGATGTATCTGAAATAATTCTGCCTTCATCTATTGGCGCATTTTAAACCTGAAAGTTATTCCGAGTGAGATCAACCTTCATATCTTCAATTGATCAGCTAGACCTTTAGGTTATAATAAAATGGAAATTTCCGAGTTAAAAATCTTCGGATATACGATGTTTTTTAATTACGTAAAGTTAATGAATGTACCAACTTGTCATTTCTTGCCCCCGTAGATTTAATACAGCAAAAGTTGTCATTGTTGCAAAATCTGTTTTTTCATTAACTGGTTTTGTTTTGTTCATAATCATCGTATTCAGTTGTATATTTATTTTCTGTATAAAAATAACACCTTGCATCTTTAAATCGCTAAAACACAACCGCTAAAACCAAAACGGAAATAAAAAAGAATAATTTTTAAGAAGGAATTTATTCATTATTTTAATCAGAAATGCATGTTTAAATCATGTGTTATATCTTTACACATGCCTCATTTTTTAAAAACTACAACATGCAAACTTAACTTTGCATAACGAATTTATTTCTAGCTTTGCATTCGTGTTTTTAAATAATGTAATTAGCCAAATTATAATATAAAAAACATATAGCTAAAAAAATAATTAAAAAGTATTAAAACCACCAGTCTTTTTCTGTTAGAAAAATAATACAAATTCTAGTAGATGATCCAAAAAAGTCGTGTGTATACAAAAAGTACAAGATAAAGTTGGTTGTAATAAAATTAACGTCGCACTAGATCTGCACAGTGGGCTATTGGCATTAGTTCGGGATCTATCTAGAAGGAAAGGGCGAACGACAACAATTTGCTGACTGAAAATTCGGATTAAAGTCTAGAAATTTAATAATTTTCCGAATAGTCACTAAACATATTATTTCGCAAGTTAAAGTTCATTTACTAATAATAAATAAAATCTTCTTGGATTCCGGAAGCACAACCTGGCAGTTCAATTACTTTTAAATATCGAAATCTATCTAAAAAGAAGTGAAATTACTGAATGATAACAAAAAAAAATCTTGATATCTTAAACAAAATTGCCCAATTATCTAAATTTTTCGATTTCTTTTCTTAAATTGCACATGTAAAATGACGAATATACCGACTAGGAAAATTATTGGGGGAAAGAAACCACCCCCACGACCCCCTTTGGTATCAGCCCTGTCGCCAATCGGCTTAGCACTTTATTAAATACATTTTTCCGCTTGAGTGCAAAAATAGTTTGGCAGAAGAAGATTGTTTCAAATTATTTCAAATGCGTTGACTGCAGAGTATGTGGATTTTACTATGGTAAAGCTGAGTTAATAAAGTGAATGGTTGATGAAACGTCGATTTTTTTTATCATTCCACTGTCTAAAAATATAACGACATTTATATTTGCGTACGTTATTAGTGAGTATTGATTACCGTCACTTGAACAGCTCGATTCCCGTTCGAACGTCATTTCGACTGTTTTGGTTTTCAATTACGTGTGTCGCGGTGTGGAAGTCACGTGACAGGGGGCGGGGTGAGAGGTGAAGCAACTCTTACCTGTGACCGTCAAAAAAGATCGGCCAGTGTCGAAATCGTCTGCCAAAGGAAAAACAACCCAACTCGCCTCTTCCCATCACCACTCGGAGGAGGATTCATCATGAAGCTCAACAGGTACTGGTGAAGCTGCATTGACAGTTGTCATTATTAGTTAGTTGTCACTATTTGTTAATTGTCATTCTATCAGTTAATTTTTATTATTATCATTAGTATTTAATAATTTTAATGTTTTTCTAAATTTCAATTTTCCAATCTCAATGAATTAGTGCTTACTGTATAAGTGAATAAGTAATTGAAAATATAATGTGTGTTATGTAGTTACAAAAAAATCATATGGAAAAAAAACATAGGAATTTTCCTGTGTGTATACTAGGGACAATATTATAGTTCGCAATCATGGCCTGTCGCCTGTTAATCTTCGGTATAGTCCAGGTGGCCATAATAGCCGTAACTTGTAACTGGTATTTGAAAAGTTATATATATATATATATATTGGAAAAAATGTGTATATAAAAATTAAATTCATTATTTTATTTGTACGTATCTTTCACTGTACGTACCAGAACACCGCACTATTAGAATAACGTTTTCGAAAAAAATATTTTTTCGACCCACCATAATACAATATCAGGGGTGTATCATAAAATCATTTCTGGGTCATATAGTGCAAAACTTATTATCCTTTACCTACCTGGAAACACTGCTTTTCTTTTTACCAAGTTATTGGGACATTAAAAGGACAACTTTTTTGGTTTTCTGTTATAATTTGTTAAGCCATTTTTGATATATTATCCTAGTCTCAACTGACAAAACCCCCTGCTCAATTGTTATGCGCACAGTATGATCTAAAACATATTTAAAAAATTTTGTATTTTAAAAAAACTCTGGGACTTTTTGCCTCTATTAAATTTTAATTTTTTCATTTTAGAACAACTTCAAATATTTTTTAAAAAAAATAATTGTTAGTAAGTTGTCTTGTCAACTGTTGACCGACTTTTAAAACAATATTTTTGTTACAAAGAAACCTTTCCTTTCAAAACAATTTATTTGAATATTTTAAAGCGTTGTCAACTTTATAAGTATAAATGTGTTATATTTCGTAGTTTAAAATATGATATTTTCAAGCAATTAGAATAATGAAACATCCAATAATAAAAAAGCGTTTGTACTAAATACTTTATTCTTCTTCAAAAAAGGGATTTCTTTAACAAAAATAGTGATGTAACGAAATTTCAAAAAAGCAAACTTTTTTTACAATAGGTGTCAGGTGGACTATCTCCAATCCTTTCGTTTTGCCTAATATGCGCCTTACATAGGGTTTCATTTGTACAGAACAATATTATAGTAAAATATTGCAGCTAAAGCATTGGACCCTTTTAAAACACGTCATTTTTTTTTTAATATTCTCAACTCTTTATGTAAATTCGCTTTATTGTTATTAAACCCTTTGGGACCCCGTAGTGTCAAATGGCATAAATACATTATATATATATATATATATATATATATATATATATATATATATATATATATATATATATATATATATATATATATATATATATATTGGTAAATGAAAATGAGGGGTTAAAATGCGTCCCAATATGTGGCATCTTTAAACATAAAAAGAATTAACTGATTTTAACACTGTCATAACTGTCTAATTGAAACTAATTAACACTAACTAAAACTGCCTTTGTTGAAATTATAATTACAATAAAGACAGTTTTATTGTAACATGCTATACAAGTATTAAACCATTTTTTTTATTAAATCTTTTACTGTATTTGTGATATATGATATTGAGTTGTTGCAATTGGAAATGGCCTCGCCATCTTCCCGTCGTTCAAAATGACGATACGGTGTTCCCGAGTCTTTCTTTCTGGATAGATCCCGAACCGTCGTCCATTGTCCATTATGTAGCTCCAGTGCGATGTTCTTTCAAAACTGACTTGACTGTGCGGAGACAGAAGAAAGTGACGTACGTTTACTTTTGCTTTCTCACAGGGAGTGGGAAAATCCACAAAATCCCTTTTGAACCCGCGGTCGAGGAACACGTTTGACGGAACAGTGACATCCCGTTCCTGTTCTTTTCCCTAATCAATGCCCCTATGAGACCCACGTGATGTCATTCTTTTTAATGGAATTGGATAAATAACAAGCTAACGGAATAAAATCGTTTTTTAAGTTCCCCAACATGCAGTTCTCGTTTCCTTTGAAGAACAGGCAGCCACAGAACGGGTTGTTATTTTGTGACTCATAGTCCCATCTTGACCGACAAGATTCCATTGACGGGGAGAACACAAAACAACCTATTTGCAACGACCAGTGTTGGATTCCGTGTGTGATGTAAACGGAGCTCTTCGCAAAATTTCAACTGAAACCAAACGCGGCGAACAATAGAGTGAACTAATATTTTTAACAGGAATTCAACTTCTATTCGAGAAAGGGTTCATCGAATGGATTCATTAGTTGATTTCATTTTAGAAGTAAATGCCAGAAATAAAATTCAATGTATATAGATATTTCCATCTGATGACGTTTAAAATGCAGTTCAATCGATTTGTAATCTCGCAAGTGCAGTTGCAAAAGTAAACATTTCCAACTGTTTTTACATTTACGTTTTGCAGGATTTTTAGAATGAATTTTTAAAAACATAGGAGTGACACAGACTGTCGAGATGATCTAATAGATACGAAACGAGTCATTGAAAACCGGATATTTTCTTCAGATTGAAATTTCTTACTACCCCTATTTGTTTTTTGATATTTGACAAATGTCATAAACCGCTAAATATACATTTGGTATACTGATACTCATATTTAGCTTCCTTCACGCAGAACTTTTTCATTTTTATAATTATCCGCCCTGAACGTAAAGAGAACGCTCCAAGACTACCTCTTTAAAAAGAACTGCAAGAGGATGCAACTGTAACATAAAAAGGACGTGAATATCAAATATGTTCCGCGAGTGCCGAGAGACTATTTAACGACTAACACATCACATTTCACAGTGTTCTCCGTGTGTAGATTGAAATTTGAAACTCTGTTTCAATTTAGAGGATGAGGTAAACCTCCCTCAGGCAGAGGGATGGAAGAAACATAAGAAGAAAAAAAAACCTTTGGAAACAAAAGAATATGGTGAATCGGAACTGTAACCTTCCGCCGCTTCGTGACCGACCTTCCTCTTCGCTTCACTTCCGCGTCAATCAACGCCAAACGATCCCGCACCTGAATGAAGGAAGTCGTCTGTTATCATAGTCGGTCACTGTTATTTCTTCTCGCTCTGTCTCACCTTGATGACGTCAGTGCAACCTTGAACCCAGGCCCTGACACCATTCGGACACACCACTCCACGGGGTGCAGAGATACAACACAAAACACCCACCACAACATTTTAATGAATTCGCATTCTACTCTTTACCTGGATGGAAGAAAACAATACTTCGTATGGTTTTTTCCTCATACCATATTTCCCTGGAGTTCATTGTAAGGACCGTGTTCTTTTCTTTCGACACCAGGCCTCCGTGGCCGAGCGGTTAAAGGCATTCAGCTACTAATCCGAGGATTGGTGGTTCGAACCCGTGCGATGGACTTGACAAAGAAAAGTAAAAAAGTAGTGTTCTTGTGATCGGAGGGTTGCCAGCTTCGCTACAAAAATACTAGAAAAGTCGTCCAGAACATCCGCAAAAATGAACGGCGTGTATACGGGTCTGGTGCACGATCGGGGTCCAAAGTCCTGACGTCTATTGAAGGCGTTGGGTGCCAATTCAGGTGTTGTTCTCGTCATCTGACCATGGTTCAAAAATACGAGGCATCGTTCCCGGGTCTTTCCTTTGAGATAGGCCGTCGCCAATAGCCCACTTTTCAGCTCTAATGCGACGTTAATTAATGAAACCATTCTTTCGACACCCGTTTTTAAAAATGTTTCAAATTCGGCAAGAATAATGATCGTTATTCCGCCCGCTTTGCATAGTGGTTAGAGCACGCATCTCTGTTTCAAACCGTTCATCGTTGTTGGGAGCGACGGTGGATCGTTCATTATGCGCTCTTTTTAGAAGAGGCCACAACTTTCTTTGGCGCGTTATGGCATTGGTTTGGCTTATGCCTGAGTAAGTGTCCGCCGAATATAAACAGACAATGATGCACCTTTTGATTTGTATACCTTTCAAAATTGTCAATATTTTCATACATTAGTTACCCCAAAAAGCTCTTTTTAAGACTATCAAACTTTTTTAGTGTCAAAGTACTAACATATTTTAAAGTCTGGTAATTTATCTGTTTTTTCCAATTGTGTGGGAAAAAGTAGTTTTAGATGGGAAATTACCAACCCTACCGGAAGTTAAAATTTCTTTAAATGTTAGTTTTTTACAATGATTTCCCCAGTATTTTTCACATGCCGACATTCGACGTGGGCCGCAAGAATGATGGTAAATTCCTGTTGACTTGGCAAAATTACAAAAACAGTTGGCAAACTTGGGAAACATTCGGCTTTTTTATTCAAGTAAAAATCCTTAGTTTCATTTAAAAAAAAAAAAGAAGCCAAATGTTCCACAAATTTGGAAAACCTGGGATTTCTGCTTCGTATTTCTGAACCATGGTCAGATGACGAGGTCAACACCGACGAAACCTCAATAGGCGTCAGGGCATTGTGGACCATGATCAGATTTAACGTGCATTGTATACCCCCTCCAATTTCGAAATCGCTACACGTTTGGGATCGGAACCGCGCCCATCGGATTCTTGTCCGAGTCCTTAACCATTCGGCCCCCATAAGCCGGAAACGAATTCAAAAACTAAATATAAGTCATTTTTTAAAAGGAATCCAGAAGTTAAAAATAAAATAAAAGCATGTAAAAAAAAGAGCTTATTTTTCTCTGTTGAGTGCGGTGCCCTGCGCAACGGCACGCGTCGCATCCCCCCCCCCTCCCTCTAACCGACCACCTGCGTGGATGGATGAGCGAGTCGAACACCGCGTGATTTTTGAACGGCCCCTCGCAAGGAGGATCTAAATGCCGAAGACATTACGCAAAGAATCAAAGTGAGAATCCGCCACCCGTTCCCCCCAGAAGGTGCTGCTGACCTTCGGGATATCCCCCCCACCCCGTCGCATTTGCATGCAATAACAAGGAACAGCTTTTTTCATATTGCAATGAAACAGGAAAGGGCCGACCTTCAACCAATAATCACTATTTTCGTCCGATCTTTTTTTCAGGGTGCAAGCAAAGATCATTAGCACAAATTACACATATCACTCAATGAATGCATGTGGTGGGTTTTTTCCCCTGCTGCACAAGTGTAGACTTTAAAAAAAATACTTTTCGATCTTTCACCAAAATATTTTCGAAGAAATAATCAGCGTTTTGGATTTTAGTACAGAGTTTTTAAAACATGCTTAATAGAACATCTAACCCTTTGAACTCGAGTGTCGATTGTCAGTCACCAAAATAACCACCTCTTCTTTTGTTCTCTGTTCTTCAAATGGAACGAGAACTGCATGTCCTTGGACATAAAAAAACGCATTTCTTTCGTTAAATTGTTCTGTATTTAACTTCATTTAAAAGTATCACATCACTTGGGAATCAACATTACCCTTCGCACTCGCGAGTGTCACTTTAATACGACACCAAAATAACGGCTTGTTATTATTTTCTTCTTGGTTTTTCAAAATAAAAGAGAACAACATATTCTCGAGTTAAAAAAAAAGGTTATTCTCTCATAAACTAGAAAGTAAATTATTTTTGCCATGTAGAAGAACCACATACATTATGGCTTCCAAAAGTGTCCGTAAACTTTAAAAAATAATAAAAAAGCGCTTTAATCTGAAATGGAATTCGAATATAAAGTTCAATTCGAATATAAAGTTATATATAATTCGAATATAAAGTTCAATTCGAATATCAAGTTATATATAATTCGAATATAAAGTTATATAAAATTCGAATATAAAGTTATATAAAATTCGAATATAAAGTTATATAAAATTCGAATATAAAGTTATATAAAATTCGAATATAAAGTTCAATTTGAATATAAAGTTCAATTCGAATATAAAGTTCAATTCAAATATAAAGTTCAATTCGAATATAAAGTTCAATTCGAATATAAAGTTATATATAATTCGAATATAAAGTTATATATAATTCGAATATAAAGTTCAATTTGAATATAAAGTTCAATTCGAATATAAAGTTAAATTCAAATATAAAGTTCAATTCGAATATAAAGTTCAATTCGAATATAAAGTTAAATTCGAATATAACGTTCAATTCGAATATAAAGTTATATATAATTCGAATATAAAGTTCAATTTGAATATAAAGTTCAATTCGAATATAAAGTTAAATTCAAATATAAAGTTCAATTCGAATATAAAGTTCAATTCGAATATAAAGTTAAATTCGAATATAACGTTCAATTCGAATATAAAGTTATATATAATTCGAATATAAAGTTATATATAATTCGAATATAAAGTTATATATAATTCGAATATAAAGTTATATATAATTCGAATATAAAGTTCAATTCGAATATAAAGTTCAATTCGAATATAAAGTTATATATAATTCGAATATAAAGTTCAATACGAATATAAAGTTCAATACGAATATAAAGTTCAATTCGAATATAAAGTTCAATTCGAATATAAAGTTATATATAATTCGAATATAAAGTTCAATTCGAATATAAAGTTCAATTCGAATATAAAGTTATATATAATTCGAATATAAAGTTCAATTCGAATATAAAGTTCAATTCGAATATAAAGTTCAATTCGAATATAAAGTTCAATTCGAATATAAAGTTCAATTCGAATATAAAGTTATATATAATTCGAATATAAAGTCATATATAATTCGAATATAAAGTCATATATAATTCGAATATAAAGTTATATATAATTCGAATATAAAGTCATATATAATTCGAATATAAAGTCATATATAATTCAAATATAAAGTTATATATAATTCGAATATAAAGTTATATAAAATTCGAATACGAAGTTCAATTCGAATATAAAGTTCAATTCGAATATCAAGTTATATATAATTCGAATATAAAGTTATATAAAATTCGAATATAAAGTTATATAAAATTCGAATATAAAGTTATATAACTTCGAAAACAAAGTTCAATTCGAATATAAAGTTATATAAAATTCGAATATAAAGTTATATAACTTCGAAAACAAAGTTCAATTCGAATATAAAGTTCAATTCGAATATAAAGTTCAATTCGAATATAAAGTTCAATTCGAATATAAAGTTCAATTTGAATATAAAGTTAAATTCGAATATAAAGTTAAATTCGAATATAAAGTTAAATTCAAATATAAAGTTCAATTCGAATATAAAGTTATATATTATTCGAATATAAAGTTATATATCATTCGTATATAAAGTTATATATAATTCGTATATAAAGTTATATATAATTCGAATATAAAGTTATATATAATTCGAATATAAAGTTATATATAATTCGAATATAAAGTTCAATTCGAACATAAAGTTCAATTCGAATATAAAGTTATATATAATTCGAATATAAAGTTATATATCATTCGTATATAAAGTTATATATAATTCGAATATAAAGTTATATATAATTCGAATATAAAGTTATATCACATAATCTCCATGTAATTTTATATAAAACCTAGTATATAATTTTTAAATATTTTTTTTATATAAAAATAAAAATGCTAGGAAGCAGAGAAAAAAAAATATCACAAAAGTAATTGTACACAGAAACAAACAAATTCCTGAATAAACTTTTTATTATTTTTATTTTTTCGTTGCGGTGACATTTAATATTTGTTAGGCTTTAAATTTTATTTCGTAATATTCTGTTTATTATTTCAAAAGGGATCGTAGTCGTAAGGAAATAAAGAATACCATTCGAATATTGATAATTTTTAATCATAATAGTGGTAAATCAGCTCGGAGTATCGCTAAATTGATAAATTTATACCATTCTACGTGCGGTATGTGATAAAACGCTTTAAAGAAGAAATTCGAATCAAAAACAAGGTAAGAAAATATCTTCCGTCAATGTTAACTCAACGTAATTAGAGATTTATAGTTAGAAAATTTGTGAAAAATCTTCATTTGAGTGCTGTAAAAATATCTGCAGAATTTACTGAAACATGTTTTACTTCAATTTCAATCGAAACTGTTAGACAAGATCAGCTGGATTATGTTTGTTCAGCATGTTCGTTCTGTCCGAAGAAATTTTTTTGTTAGTGCGAAAAATAGAAAGCATAGGCTTTCCTTTGCAAATACCAAGTACTAATTAGTCGGAACAATAAAGCACGCTTTGGGCGTGTCCTTGTGCAAGGGTGCAAATTAGCATCAGGACTAGGTAATTTGGTATTTAATGACAGTATAAATAATCAGCATGTTTATTTGAATGTTTTAACTCACAATTTAAAATTATAAGCTTAACATTGAGGTATTGGAATCAACTTTGTTTCTTATCAAGATAAAAATCTTTAGCACACGGCTCTCAACATTCGCTCCCGTTGCCTTTATAATTGTCCACAAGTTCTGGAAAAACATACTTCAGCCGCTGAATTTAAACCTAATGAAACGCATTTGTAGAGAACTGGAGGTTAGAATACGAAGAAACGACAATAAAACGAAAAGCGAACTTAAAAAAGTAATGATCGAAGAATGGAGGAAATGGATGCAGAAATTACGAAAAACAAAACAAAAACTAATGAAATCTATGTACGGACGTTTAAAAGCTCTTGTGGATGTTCCAGGATATCCTACTAAGTACTAATTTACCGAAATATTGCAATATTTATTAATGCGTAGACATTTTTTTAAAAGTGTACGAAGACTTTTGCGAGGAAATTTTCTTGTTACTTTTTAATTATTGATTTTCCGAAGAAAAAGTTTTACTGTGTTTTTAAAATATTTTGTGTAGTTTTGTTGAGAATAATTTTCGGTAAATTAGTACTTAGGTAAAATAGTAAATCTTATTTAAAAAAAACCCATTCTGAAATAGTATTTTTTTTATAATGAATAGAGCAATATTTCTTTGAAATTCGTAAAGTGTACGAATACTTTTGAGAGCCATTGTAGATGTAGTTGATCTAACACTTTCTTCAGATTGAAATGACTCGTATTCTCTATTTTTTAAAAACATTTGACCAATGTCATAAACCCCTAAACATATGTTTGGTATACTGCGATGGCTTCACGCATAACTTTTTTTTTTATATAATTATCCACCCTGCACTTAAAAAGAAGACGCTAAATAATACCTTTAAAAAAAGAACAGGAACGAGATGTAAACATCAAATATGTTCTTCGAGTGCAAATGTTTAATTAGTGTTTTGTATTTGAACTTTAACACATTCTTTTTCTGTTGTTAAATAATAAAAAGTTTAATATTTCGTGCAAAGTAGAGGAAATGAAAATGATTCAAGCACATTCAAGTGTGGCAATAACATCTACAAAAAGCGCAAATCAACAGACATTAAAAAAAAATAGTTTAATTTTAAATAGTGCTTTCTTTTCTTTTTTCCTTTCTAAATTTAAACAAAGTTTATCGTACTCCTGATTTCGAATCTAATTTTTTCGTCTTTAACAAAAGTTAGATGCGGGTTCTATAAGAACAAAATCCTGGAGCCGTTTACTAAAAAAAAAGTTTAAAACGCTCTGATTTTTTTCGTTTTACAAATCGCTAAATGATGCAAAGAAAAATTAAAATAAGATAAATTTCTTACTTGTATCACAACAAGACCGAAAACAATGGAACAAAATAGTCTGTTTTTTTTTTGTCTTCCGAACAATCTTATTTTGTCGAACTCTGATGTTGATTCCAACTTGGAATGTTCATTACCAATGGGTTATCTTTCGGTTTCCCGATGTTCTCGTGATAAGGGGGGGGGGGGGGGGGGGGGGGTCAAACCGAAGATCTTCCGGAAGCTGAGACGAAGAGGACAAAACAAAGGAAGAAGAAGAAGAATGTTTCGAAGGATGAGCGACAGATGCAAATCCCTTCTCCGTGACCGCATCGGATGACATTGAGAGCGGTCGAAGCGGTCGGAATTGAGAGCGGTCGAACCAGGAGTGTCCTTTATACTTCATAAATAATGTATACCTTAATGAAATAGTCAAAAAATATTGCCAACTAAAGTATTTTTATGAATTTAAAAATTTCGTGTGTTAAATGCTGCAAAAAATCGGAAATGGCTATTTCGGGACACAGCCAGAAGGGTTTTTATGAGAAACGTCAAAATAATATGGAAACCATAAAAATTAGGAATTTCAAGTCTAAAAAAAATATATGAGTCGGGACAATTTATGCTGGAGAAAATGAATATTTGTAGCAAATGAAAGCGAAAACACCAAGGTTATCGAGAGAAGGTTGGAAATTGCTCACCTTTCCGCAACTTGTGAGATTAAACTTAAATTCGTGAGTTCGCCATTTTAGAGTTCACTACACATTTGACGTTGATACAACACGGAAATTAACTTCATACATGATTTATTTCAAAATAAAGTGTTCTTCAAAAAATGAAATGAATTAAAACTATATAAAAATCTATATATATATCGTAGCTTACTAATGTTTATTTTAAGCCAATAGTCCTAATCTATATAAAAAAATACCGATAAGTTGAAAAAAAGGTAATTTTTAGCACTATATTCAGTTGGGGTATTTCGTATCTTGAGTTTTTGGAATTTTTTTTCTACCCCCACTCGCCCCCCCCCCCCATATTGTTTTGTGCGTGGCATCCCTGATTCCTCTATGCGCGTATTTCTACCCTGGCATCACTTTCTTCAACAAACAAAATTGTAAAACAGCTTTCTCTGCAAGCCACAAGGTTGATTAAATATACAGAATTAAAACAATAAAAAAAAACTTATTAATTTTAAAACATAATGTTTAAATTGTACCTCTATTAAATAAAATAATAAAAAAAAACTGCTTGGGAGTATAAATAATTTTGCCTGTTTATGAACTTTTTACTCAACATTTTAATATATTATACATTTTTGTAAAGAAATAATATTTCACGTATCATTTCATATTGAAGGAACACTTTTAATATCATGATGGAACTTTCTGTGCTAGTTTCAGAGGGATTTGTTGACCCTTTTCGTTGAATACTGATAGGAATAGTTTCAACGCATGAGTTAGAAACTATTTCAGGGACCCCAAAACAGTTTGAATGTTGTACTCAGGGCCGCCCTTAGTTGCCGCGGGGCCCTGTGACTGGGGAGGGGCTTTACTTATGAGTGTTGAAATAAATATAAGTTTCGAAGGACACATCAGTCCCCCCCCCCTCCTTCCCCCGTAACACATCTTTTTACGATTTTCATGCACTTTTCTTTCAAACGAATGATGCTTCTAGTCAGGTCCTGTCCCTAAAGTATGAGATGGAAAAGACGAAAGACAAAATTTTGTCACTGAAATAGTAATTATAATTTTTTGAAAATTATTAATTTTTAAATAGGCGTTTAAATCTGTAATACATACCATTGCTCCTATTATTGTCAGTACGCCAAGGTTATTTTCACTCGATTTCGATTCAAGAGCCACAATGTTGCTCTAGACTAAAAATCTAGTGTTTTCTATACAACATCGATTTAGCGAATTTGTTGATTTGAAATCCATCAGAAAACATAGTTTACAAATGAATGTTTTTTATTCTTTGAATCGCTGGAGGTTATATTTTTTTGCGTAGGCTCTACGGTTTTGAATTTTGGAAACACTTAAAAATAGTTGCGTTATAAATGTAGACGGTAATCTATGCTTGTCCGACTTCGGAAAAACACTTTTACTATCGCATATCCCTTTTGTACTCTAATAACTACACACAATATTTTATCACATTTGTCAGTGCTATATGGAAAATTGCTCTACTCTGCCTAAACACATGATGTTCGAAAAACCTAATTCCTCAGAAAAGTTGCCTCTCATTTGTTAGCAAAAGGTCGCTGAGAATGCCTTCATTTATATATGGGAAATAAACTTTTCAACCGAGCAAAATGTATTCAATTCCTTTGAATAGTTGTAGAGATATCTGAATAGTAAAGATTGTTTGCAATTTATATGTTCACAATTTTACAATACTCATAGATCCTCCATTCTTATTTTTGACTATTTTAAATATGACTATCAAATACAAAAACTTTTTTATCAAATTTTAACGAACCTTAAAAAAAATAATTAAACTTTAATTAAAAAGTTCTGTATGCATTCATGTACCAGTACAGTTTTTCAGTAAATTATTTTCATGAAGTTTAATTTTTACAATTTAAAAAAATTGTAGCTGTGTTTCCCGTTTTAACTGCAAACATCTTGAAATATTTTTTTTTATATAAAACCATCTACGCTTACACTAGTAAACAAAGTAATGAAATAAGTAGTAGTTCGTTTTTTGTGGAGTTGTATATAAAAAAAATGGAATTTATGTGGTTTGTGTTTCATTACAATCTTTTTTTTTTTTATTTGTGCCACATATTTTCTAATGGGAAAAGTGCTGCAGTCGGGGTTTTCTTTTCCGAAGTGTCATATGAACTTTGTAATCGAATTGAAGAATCGACCTTCATCTTCATCGTTCGGGAAGGAAAAAGTGAATCCATCTGCCCATAATATGTAAAAATAATTGCTTAAATGCCATTGTTAGCGTAATCGTAATTTATGATCAAGGATATGAATTATTATTATTTTGCATTCTTTCGAACGGAAAAGTTATTGTCTCGTTTTTAATTTAAATGTCAGCACTCAAGGGTTTTCTGAACGTTGAATTTTTTTTTCAACCCCCCTCCCCCCCCCCCCCCCCCAATTTTGTTTTGTGCATGACAGTCCTGATTCCTCGATGCGCGTATTTCTACCCTGGCATCACTTTCTTCAAAAACAAAGCATCACTTTCTTCTAGCAATAAACACAATTGTAAAGCAGCTTTCTCTGCAAGAAACAAGGTGGATGAAATATACAGAATTAAAACAATAAAAAAAAACTAGTTAATTTTAAAAGATAATTTTTAAAACGGACTTATATGAAATAAAATAATAAAAAAACTGCTTGGGAGTATAGGGACAGATATCAGTAAATGTTCTAGATATATAAGTAAACGCAAATTAAAAAAATAATAATGTTATGGATTTTTAAAAAATTGTAATGAATTTTTCTTAAATACTTTTACCATATATTTTACTGAGCGCGGGATCCTGTGTGGTGACCCTCACCGCACACCCCTAAGGGCTCTGCAATGGTTGTACTTAAGAGTATCTGACACAGACATACCTACACAGAAATGGCTGAAATAGACGGTCGAATGCCAAAGAAGGTTTATCGAAAGTTAATTCGAAAATAAGTTTAAATGTTAGCATTTTGAGTATTTTGGTTAATATTATAATATAAGAGTTTTCCTTCTTGTAAAACAATAAAGTTTGCATCTATAATCAAAACATCCTAAGTTTTTGGAATTTGTTTTCTTTGACTTATTTTCTGGATAGGCTTCACTTTAATATAACAGCAAAAGTTACTTTAATTACAAAGGACATATAAAGAATTCAATAGTTGAATTTTATTTTTTTAATAACTGGAATATTAAAATGGTATATCTGCACTATCTATTGCATAAAGATTTGTTAAAATGCCACAATCTCAATGCATCGTTGTACAGAAAGGACATTGAACTTGCTGAGATGTCGGAAATTCACAAAGGCTTAGGAAACGCTTCTTTTGTGAGCGACACGTTGGCGAGATTGTTTTTTCCTTCGCCATGTGTTGATTGTAATCGCTTCGGAACATTGCGATTGTTTCTCGATCTGTGTGGCATTCTTTCGGGAAACGTTTTTCCTCCAATAAAACTATCACAGCACCCCCAAATCACATTGAGGTTTAAAGTACAGATTAAAGAGGTATTCCGCCAAATTATTTTTTATCAAAAACTTCGGAGGGTTTCTATTTCAAACACCGATATTGATGTCAAGTAAACAAATGAGTGGAGCTACTTGCTGTAAATTAAACCAATGAGAGGCACGGAATGAAACACTTATCCGACGTCATTTTGGAGACGGTTTATACCTTATGTGAAACTATTACTAAACTTGAAATAATATGTAATTACGAAATAGCAAATGGTAAAATTCGCGTACTAACTAATCTCAAAATCGCTATTGAAAAACTAATAAAGTTACGATTTGGATTATAATTTACCTATGCCTATAAAGCATAACTACTCAAGTATTGCGCAGGATTGCTAATTTGAATTGGAGCCCCAGGTGCTCAGTGGATAAAGGCGTTTAGATACTAATCAGAGGATTGGTGGTTTGAATCCGTGCGATGGACTTGACCAAGAAAAGTAAAAAAGTAGTGATCTTGCGATCGGAGGGTTGCCAGCTTCGCTACAAAAATACTAGAAAGTCGTCCAGAACATCCAATAAATTATACTGGCGTGTATATGGGACTGGTGCACGATACATCTGATCGGGGTCCAATGTCCTGACCCCTATTGAGGTTGCGTCGGGTGCCAGCTCAGGTGTTGTCCTCGTCATCTGACCATGGTTCAAAAATACGAGGCATCGTTTCCGGGTCTTTCCTTCGAGATAGGCCCCGAACCGTCGTCAATAGCCCACTGTGCAGCTCTAGTGCGACGTTAATTAAACAAATCAAACCAAACAAACCAACTAATTTGAATTGAAATAATATTTTTCAACATTTATTAGAGGGTGTCGTAGACGGAAGACTAATTTTTATAAAATTTAATTTGATTTATACGTTCCCGGTTGCCTATTTCTGTTGTCATTATGAAACTTGACACAGCCACACACACATACAAATATCTTGTTATTTTTTAACCAAGGACAGATGTCGAGGTAGCACCTGAGTTGGCACCCAACGCGACCTGAATTGGCGTCAGGACATTGGCCATCGATCATACTTATCGTGCAGCAGCCACGTATACACGCCAGTATAATTTGTTGGATATTTGAAGACGACTTTCTAGTATTTTAGTAGCGAAGCTGGCAACCCTCCGATCGCAAGATCACTCACTCCATTTTTACTTTTCTTTGTTTAAGTCCATCAGTCGGGCTCGAACTCGCAATCCTCTGATTACTAGCCGCACGCCTGTATCCACTGAGCAACTGAGGCTCCCATTATAGCATTTCTTAAGATAAAAAGTAAAAGTTATCCGAGATAAATGATAAGGCGTGTATAAAAGAGTTCCCAAGCTCTTTGGCATACCAGAAATGAAGTTGTAGTGACGAAATCGGAAGTTCTGTCGTTGCGGAAGTAACGAGATTCCGTCCGGAGCGGAATTTTTCCTCGTAATGGCGGGAAAGTCGATTCCGCTTCCTAAAAATCCGTTATATTATTAATTTTTCGGATTTTCTTTTCATTGTATATCCTTCTATTCTATTCATTGTATGTCCTCTGTATATCAAACTTTTCTCTTGATTTTTTTTTCTTGAGCTCTAACCTGACTTTGAACTTAAACAACTATTTGTAATAAGAAGAGTGTTGCCACTGATCACACCCTACAGCCGTAAGGCGTGATCAGTGGCGTACACTGTTAAAAATTAATGCTCATGTGTGAAGAAAATGTCGTCAGTTTTGACGAAACAGTTGTCTGCGAATTGCTAAGATGAAATATTTCGTCAAAATAAGGAATTTTATTTAGTCAAAACTGAGAACGATCACAAATAAAAACCGACACCACGATTCGAACCAGGGATCTCTTGATTCGAAGTCGGGCGCGCTATCAATCGCACCAGAAAAGGTCGTTCTGGTTTGTGGCTATATACATATTAAAATTGAAGTGAGAATCGAATGTTCTGAAACCACCAGAAAGGAATCGGAGTAAATTAATTTCTTTAAAAAAAAAAAAATGAAAATCTTAACTTCATATGATTCAATGACGAACCCTAAAATTGACGAAAATATCCTTGAATATCGTCAATATACAGTAGAATTACAAGTATTATAGTGCAATTTTCATTACTTAAGATTTTATATAAAAAAATTATTTTAAAGTTTTATAATTTAATTAGTGCCGAATTTTTATTTTACAGAAGTTCGACATTTGTAAAATAAACCAAATTTACTCAATTCTTTTGTATGGCTCTTAATATTTTGAAAATGTTTGCACGCAATTTTTTGCTCCCTACTGGCTTTAAATAATTTGATAGTACTAATATGACATGATTAGTTGGTTGAATCAACGTCGCGTTAGAACTGTACACTGATCTCTAACTGTAACTTCTGGATAGGGCAAGACATTTTGTTGACTTGAAGCCGATATGGAGGCCGCCATGATGGGGCACACTTTTCTTGATACCGCAATATTCCGTATATTTTTCATGTTAAAATACGCCGTCATATATTATTTTTGGGTAAGTTTTTTTTATTTTCATTTTAAACCCATTTTAAATGTAATCCGCTATTAAAATAGGAAGTCTTTTGCAAGTCAAAGTAGAAGTAGTTAAAAAGCAAGAGCAAAAACTATCTGTTTGGCAATATAAAAATTAATTCTATAAGAAGAAAATATAATATTTATATATATTTAATACTTCTACAACGCTTTGGTAATAAAAAAGACCACTAAATAATTTTTAAAAAAATATTGGGGCACAGTATGGCAGCTTTCAATTGGTTTCATCGCGCCCGTAGAGGAAACAAAGTTTGAGCCTTCCAGCAGTTACAGTTAGAGTTCAGTGGGCGCTTGTCTTAAAGACATTTATATATTGACAGAACGACGACAGAGTCAACGACGTGAACAACGTTTAAACATCTTCTTCTTCACAACTAAGTAATTAATTTTACCCTTCCGTCATACTCGAATAAGATTGAAAGGTGTGCGATTAGAAGTTTAGGTGGGTTGGATTTACGGCGGTCGCACTAGAACTACATAACAGGCAATTGGCGATGGTTTGGGATCTGTCTTGAGGGAAATATCTGGGATAACTGCCTCGCATTTTTGAAACACGATCAGCTTGCACCTAGCGTAGGGGTAAGCACATTTGGAACACGACATATTTAACGTGCACGATCGCATTTTTCGAGAATTAACAGGTAAACAAAATGAAGTGCCGCATGCCACAATGTAAACCGAAGAGAAGTTTGAATAACACAACGACTTTACGGACATTTTAATGTGCACACATTGGTCTCGATTAACCTAAATGCATCTCTCTATTTTTCCCAAATCAGTATAAACCCTTTACTTCGTTCCTGACTAATCCACTCGTGCTACTAACCACTGACGCATTCCTCTGTCTCAGAAGGACCCACTAACACACACGCAGAGAGGTAAGATACCATTATTTCTTTTTTATTATCTTATAAAACACTGCTTATTATTAACAGCCTCTGCCATTTAATTCCTGTTTTGAGCAGAAATAATATACCTTATCTTGGACCCAAAACCATAATTTTTCGATCACGTCTGTGTCTATGCTGTCATGAAAATATAGCCGTGATTGTAAGAGAGAGAAGGTGGATCGCGCTTATATTTTCATGACAGCATAGACACAGGCGTGATCGAAAAATTATGTTTGTTATGGCTTGGTTGTTTCGATAGTCATTGAGTGTGCGCAACCAACTTCGAAACCATTGCAAAGGTGTTCTGTGATGCTCTTTCAGGGACTGAGTGCATTTCTGAAGGGAATGATTTGACATGATTACTCATCAGGACAACTTCCGAAATTTTCTATAGACGGAAACTGGAAGTATAAAATAATTATGAACGATATAAATAATAAAACGATTACGAATATGGATGTTTTTTGACGTTTTGATGTACTGTATTGCTATATTTGGGACTTTAAATGTGTACAATCTATGTCGACAAGTGGACCTAATACAGTTATTCAAATTTATCAAATTGAGGGATGAGAATGTTTGGAATTTAATACAAGGGACTATAGTGGTCTCGGGTACAAATGACACACATCGCAACTGAATTGGGAGGCACCATTTTTCTGATAGAATTATTGGCAAATGGAATAGCTTGCCTGATAATATTTTTCATTCTTTAGAAGCACGTGCTTAAAGAATAACAAAATAAAGAATTGGCTGGACGACCTGACAGGACTCACCACAGGGACGAGCCTTTCAGTTTGTCGTCCATGTTATTTTTTGTATCTGAATGTTTAGAGATATACAATTGTATCGTAAAAAAAATCATAGCACTGAAATTCAGTAATTAAAAGAAAAGAAAGAAAAAATTGAGATAATGGAGTATTGATAAAAAATATGTCTTTCATTATTTCCAATGCCGTTTGCATAACCACATTTTTACTTTCTCGAGTGTAATTTTAGCCCATGATTAAAATAAGAAAAGTCGTTCTTTAATTCTTCATGTAAAGGAAGTATTTATTTACTTTTACCCAAAGGTGATAAAAATAGCATTTAAAAAATAATTATTAAAGTTCTAAGGTTGAAATCTATGTAGCAAAGAAGTCCGAGCAATCATATTGCACATCAAATGTATGTATTTAGAAGAAGAAAAAGGCATTTTTGTGCGAGCGACTTTGAAAAGATCGTCCATCAACGTGATACTAATCGGAGCCACTTGTGCAATAATTTGTGAAGGGTCCGCAAATGACCCGTTCTCAATGTCACCTCCATGCCGAATGTGACCACGCGCATTGAGAAGAGGTCCGTCCAGTCGCGGATTCGTCCCTTCCTTTACTAAAAAGGCGGTTCAAGGTCGCGAGTGGATGAAATATCAATTATCTTAGGCATTTGTGAATAAAAAAAACTAACGGGGAACAGTGAATGTATTTTTGCTGCTCTCTTGGGCGTAGGCAATAGGGGAGCCCTTGACAGTAAAGGGGCCCGGTGCGAACTCAGTTGCCCCTTTTCTAGCGAGTAAAAGAGACCCGAGCACCAAATTCCGAAAAATATCGATACTTTTTTTTTCATGGATTGATGCTATATATAGTTAAGAAGATTTGCATAACATTTTAAAGCAGTAGGATAAAGAGACTATATGTTTTTTATACATGTTTACCTATCCCAATCTATCATTTATCGTATGATTGACCTACCTTTGATTCCACTTTACTCAAAATATTTTTTTTTAAATTTTGGGTTATGTTAACGTTTTGTAAAAAAAATATTTTAAAACTCTTAATAGTTTTTGAACTTTTAATATGTGTTTTATAAACCTAAGGACAATGGATAACTTTTTTAAATTAGGTTATACAATTTCTTTTAACAAATTAATGAACATAAAAAATGTGAATATTTTTAAAGAAATTTCGGTCTAAAATATTTTTTGTAAACAACTAAAAGACACATTTGCAAAAATCTCTCTCTATGTCTGTAGTATATACATTCACACTATTCAATCAATTTAAAATTTTAAATAATATTAAAAATTGAAGGAAATTTAACGTTTTTTTAAAAAAATAGCATATATTTGCTTAAAAAAAAACTTCAAAAGACAAAAATATTAAAAAGCATAACAATATTTTTTAATTGATTTTTTTAAAAAGATGTTCAAATAGTGCAAAATGAAAAATGTGGGGCCCTGTCGTCATGCGCAGCACCCCCCCCCCCCTCTCCCCCATGGACTCCCTTGGGCTAGAGATCCCTCTGAATATATTTTGAAGGGGATTATCTCCCCCCCCCCCGGACTTTTTATTAATTAAAAAAAATGTATATGAAAATGAATATAATTCCTTACACTGGTTACTGTGGCAGCAAATAAAAAATTCCGAGAAATGGAAGTCCTTATTAGAAATTTTCTTGGCTCTCTCCCTGAAAACTATGGTAGTTCCTACACTACTCTACCGTCCATTATTTTTTTTCAATTTAAATAGAAAATGACCGACTAACTATTTGTGCAAGGTGAAGTTGAGTAATATTTTCTATAAGGCAAGCAATTATTAAAAGTCGTACTTTCTTATCACTTTTCCTTCTTTATTATTTTTTTTATCATTCATCTTACGACCATGATTTATGATCTTATGTCTGGAATCAGTGGCAGATAAGGCGTTAGAGACAATTGTCCCTCCTAGATTTTCTAACTTACACTACCGAAAAAGGATAATTTTCTTTTTAGAAGGAATTAAAAATAATCCAAAAATTCAACTCCCAATTTCTGTTTTGAAGGGTTTTTGGAATTACTGCCTCTTAATTTAAAGCCACAGACCCGACAGATGATGTGGACACTACTTGAGCTATCACCCTATTTTACAAATTCCCACACCAACGTTAGGACAAATAATTACGAAGGATTAAAATTTGTAACAAATTTCGCTACACAGAATTACCTAATAAGTATTTTGTTTTGTTTATTTAACTCTTCTGTATTTTGTTTTACTCTTTTGGATAGCTCGCTAGTATAAATATCTTCGAAAAATAGAATGATGTGAGAGGATTATTAAAGAGGGACTATTAAATTATTATTAGAAAATATATTAAAGAGGGACTTCAAAATCATTCCTTTTGTACCATTTGCACCAGAATTATATCCCTAAAATATGAGTAATTTAATAGATCTGCATTAATTAACAATAAAAATTTAATAATAAAATTGAATAGTGGTTTTATTAGTAACAACGATGAATAAAATTAGCAAAAAAAAGTTTGTACCTAACTTCCCAATAGTATAGCAAAACTTTTACCAAAAATTTCCCCTCCCTCGAATAAATCCTGGATGCGCCCCTAACTAGACAACACATAAGCGTTTTTCCCAATCAAACAGTTTTTTAGAAAATGAATCCGAATTCTTCGAATTGGATTTACATTTTAAGTTACAATTTTGCAGTCAACGTTCCAAACTTCAAATGTGGTGTTTAAATTTTTCATCTCAAGTTCTCTCTTCACCCTCCTTCAACATGACCATATGGTTTAAGTTCATTCCCATAGAGGGCAGCACTATACATCCAGGATTCCACCGTTCAGTATTTTAATTTTTAAGAAAAAGATTACAATTGCGAAATTCAGGTGATACTACCAGGGACAACTTCACAAAGTTAAAATATTACGTACATTCTAGCAAATAATTGTAGCTTTAATTAATTTATAATAAACACATTTAATGTAAATTAATTTTTATATTGATGGGCTGGAAAATGGATTACAAGTTGTTTACCTTAGCAGAAATATAAACATAAATTTAGTTATACGTAGTTTAGAAAATAAGAAAAAATGTTTTTAGAATATAATTAAAAATAAACTAATTTGAAATTTGGTAATAATTATTTAAAAACTAACAGATAGTACTTAGGGCCTGTGGGCTTAAAGGCCAATTAAGAAATTAACGTTTCTTAATTGGGCCTAACTTTCGGTACTTTTCCTCACTTCCAATGTCTTTACAGAGGGCCGCCCGAAGGGGTGTGCGATGCGTGGCACCGCACAGGACCCCGCGCTTTTGGCGGAGTCCGGCGCACATCAGAGAATAATGCGAAAAACGAAAATGTTACAATTAAAGTGAATTTCTTATTTATTTTTTACGTTTGACATGAAACGTCAAAAATCTGCTACATGAGATATAATAAAAATATTATGTTAAGCTCTTAGTGGGATCCGATCCGTGACAAATATTACGACTCTCATAGATTTGGTCTCGTTCGATAGAAAATTAGTCTTATAGGTGAAAATAATATAAAAAAAAATTAAAATCCTATAGACGTTAGACGTTTTATGAAAAAGAAATTCTCTAATAAATATTCAATTCAATTGAAATGGGGTCGCATTAAATAGTTGTAGTTGATAAAAAAAAATCCGAATGGATTTTCAGAATCTGATAAGTTATTTAAAAATTTCATTCAAACTTTGTGTGAAGGATAAAAAGGGGTCCCTCTGCTAAGATTTTGCACCGGACCATGAAATGCTACACCAATAAACTGGAGAAGACGTCCACATGTGTGGGAGACAAAAGGACCCCAAATCGAAAACAATGGCATGAAATGCTTCAGAATATATGAGGGAATTAACGTGGATTAAGGGAATCTTTCCAGGGTTCTCCAGAATCTTTCGAGAAAGTCTTTCCAGACAGCTATTGGGTGCTAAAAGTGCGGGGGGGCAAGATCAAAAGGAAACTACAAGTGGGTTGGGGTAAGAATGTTGACCACCCTAGTAAGTAAAGTTGAGTAAAAATTATAATGAACATTGCATATATATGCTCACTATTTTGTGTTATTTAAAGTATACCAACTTAAAATACACATTAAAAAATAGTTAATAACATAATTTTTAAAAAATTATAAGTTTTCAACAATAAAGCTGATTTGAGACAAGTTATTTTTCTTATTGAAGTTAAAAATGTCTAAAAAAGCTTCCTCCTAGAACATACTTTAAACACAATCATCGATACTTAACTGCACTTTTCTTTATCTAGGGCTAAATGTAATAACCTTTCTTGTTTTATTGAGTTTTTTAAATAGTTTTTACTCTTCTAAGAACACTAAAAGATCTCTTTGATGAAGCAATTGATACTGGGATTTTCAAAAACAACTTCCAAAGTTTTAAGTAAGGTCATGTTTTTGCTGCGAATTTTCTCAACCAATCTACTTGTAGTGACCAAATTTGCACATAAAAATAGAAATGTGAAAGTGCTGAAAAGGAACGTAGAAGGTCTCGATAGTGGTCGTCAGACCTCTGGTGGCTATATATGCACATTTAAGAGCAGTTTGGTATAATTTGCTGAAATGTGAGTCAATGGCAGTTTCAGCAGGTCAATGTTTTAAATCCATGCGTTCAATGCAACGAAACAGTGGTTTTGCTCACACAATACCTCTTTGTTGGATTGGCCAGCTTGTTGTCCAGATCTTAATCTAATGAAGAATATATGGGGATACTTGTACGTCAGGTGCATGCTGGTTTTACACAGTTCTCTGATGTCACGGAAGGAAAGTCGGCCATAAAGCAAGCTTGGTATAATATTGAGCCACAGGTGATGCAACATTAACGCATATTTGAAGTCGTAAGGAATAATGGCAGAGCTATTTCTTACTGAACTGTTCTTATTTTCTATAATTTCATGATTTATCTAAACTTTTGAGACAATGTTATTTTATGTTGCATAATTTACAAAATATTGATTGCTGTTAATTATGATTTATTGCTGTTACAAACAAGTAATGTGTGCAATAATAACGTTATAGTTGGTATTGTAAATATATCTATAATTTTATAAGCAATTTGCAACTTTTTTTTCGTTTTTCTAAACTTTTGGCGCGTAGTGTATAAATAAACTCGAACCTGCTATGACATTTTCTGGGGAAGAATTATTTTGTGAAGTGGACGAATATTATGTGTTTTTTGGAATTACCCATATAGCACAACTTCTTCCTCAAGATGTCTTAGGGAAAAATCGCGATCTTCCGCTAGGCATCTTACAGGAAACGAAACGACATCGCTAACAGTTCCCATGGAACCGAAAATGTCCGCCCTAAAGGATCGTGAGGAACGACTTGGGGAGCTCCCGGTCACCTCTCTTCCGGAAGAATTCAGGAAGGCTTGCGGAAGTTTAGTAGGAGGAATTTAGGAAACTTGAAGATAAAAGTTTCACATCGTGGCGCCATCTAGTGATGTTCTTTCTAACTACATAGGGAATTAGAACGGGAATATTTTATGAAGAACTTACCCCAGTCGAGGATCGAACCCGGTACTATTCGGTTCCAAATCGGTTACGCTATCCATTAGGCTATGGTGGCTGTTGGAAAGGTCTGCTTGTTACGTTATTTGTTTTTGTAATAAGATTATTTCGAGAATTTTTTTTAATTAATAAGATGAATTGTTATTTATTATAATGAAAAATAAAGTTTATTAATATATTTTTATTTTACATTAAATAATTTGTTTTTCATTTTTTATATTATTTAAATTTTTATCTGTTATATATAGTTATTTTAAGAATTTTTTTATGTTATTTTTATATTCATGTTTATATTTAATTTGTTAATTCATATTTTATATTACTTTTTATATATTATTTGATATTTTATATTGCATTTTATATATTTTAAGTATTTTGGATAGGTTATTTATTTATTATTAAATAAGTTATTTATTTATTTTAAAATTGATTATTTTCATTTTATAATAAGTATATATTTTTATTTTACTGTAAAAGTATTCAAGAAGTTTACTGGAGGAATATATGAAAATTAAACAAACTTTGTTCACAAGTGACCTTTGTGATTTATCCTTGGTACTCTCGATTAAAAGACGCGCGCTATTCGCTAGGCTACGGCGGTCATTCTGCAGGTTGGATATTGTATGGAAGGAAATGTGTAATATTTATTTTTAAATATTTATTTAAATTAATATTTATTTTATATTATATTCAATTAATTATTTGTAATTTAATTAAAAATATATTTTTTATTTTAACTATTTATTTTATATTATACATTTTCTTATTTCACTTGCGTGTTTTATATTATTAATTTCCCTATTTTAATTATTTGTTTTATATTATAAATTTCCCTATTTTAATTATTTGTTTTATATTATAAATTTTCTTAATTTAAATATTTATAATAAATTTTATATTTTTATGTTATATATCTTTTTTTATTATTTTATAAAATATGTTTTAATTTTTTTTTCATATATGTTTTATAATTTTTTTTCATATAATATGTTTGATAATTTTTTTTCATATAATATGTTTTATAATTTTTTTTATTATATATATATTGTTATATTTATTTTGTATTTTTATTTTATATTGTATTTATTTTACATATATTTGTTTAATTTTTATTTTTTAAGTAAATTATTTTATTACATTTACTTTATACAAATTTTTATTGACACATGCGCCCATTTCTCAACGGTCACACAAAATTCCCCAAGTTCTCCTCCATGGGAGGATCGGTAGAAGGGCTTCCATTTGACTATCCTCCATAGAACATCTTGGAGAACTGACTCCCCAAGACCTCGTTAAAACCCCTTCCCGAGGAGCTCCGCAACAAGTCATCTTTGTTGTAGGAGGAATTTGAGAAGAATTGGTGCGCCAGTGGAGCTCTCTGGGATGTTTTGTGCTATATGGGTACCACTCTTTCAAAGAAAGGTTCAAAAAGGTTTTTGGTGTTTAATTTTAGGAATTAAACTTTTATAATATAACTTATATAAGAAAAAAAATTACAAAATAAATAAGCATCCTAAAAGTTTGATTTAATTTCAGTTTTTAATAACAAAAAATGTGTTTTTAGAATTTTTAATAAGAGTTCTGTAGCACGTTGAGCACCTCCTGTGTGTGCCTATAGTAAGTTAGTATAGGGTCTAATTAACCAAGCCTCTCTGTTACATTTGCTGACATTCCGTATTTCTTGCAGGTTCACAAATCTCCTCGTCTGTCTCATGGCATTCGCTTGCCATAACCAGGCTCTCGAAGAGGGTGTGGAAGCTCAAACCCCGTCCCACCACACCAGATCCCTCCTCTTCTTCCCAATATTCCCTCCTCTCAAGCCATTCAGCATATTTTCTAAGCCACGCCCCGACAAAGAGGACGAGCAGTCTCTGCCAAAGAAGCCCGACGGACTCGTGTCACACGTGGGTCACGTACTCCAAGGAGGCAGCATCGGCATCGAGATCCGCCCACTGGCGCCATTCCAAGGGATCCTGGACCACGCTAAGAAGATACTCCCCGGTGGGCATGGCACAGTGGGAAGACCCAATCATGAGCGACCAGAGCACCCGAGCAACTACGAGGGACCCCATCAACAGCGACCAGGACATGAACGCCCCCATAAGCCGGAACCAGGTTATGAGAGACCTCAGCATCCGGGTTATGAACGTCCTCATCAGCAACGGCCAGGTTATGAGAGACCTCAACATCCGGGTTATGAACGTCCTCATCAGCAACGACCAGGTTCTGAGGGTCCTCATAAGCAAGTACCAGGACCCCATGAACAGCCACCAAACATCGAACGACCCAACAAGGACAGACCCGATCACGAAATCGTCGACGAGGAGCGTCCTTCGAAGCCGCAGGAGCCTCCGAAGAAGGAGGACTACGACAAGTATCCGGCATGGGAGGACATAGGAGAGGACGCGGAGGACTACGGGGATGGTGTCCTGCAGCCCAGGGGACGGAGGCCGAAGAGGTTCGTGGAGTCCAAGATCTACCACGTGCCCCTGCTGTACAGGTCGAACGGGAGAACGCATCGCGTGAGAAGAATTAAGGGCAGGAACGGGCTGGCGGAGGATAAGTTGAAGAACGCCTGACGGGAAGACTGTGCTTTCACAGAAGGAACTGGACCATACGAAACAGTTTGGCGACAAACAGAGTGCCCGTTAAATTAATTTTATTCTTTGTCACTTTCTTGGACTAAACTGAAACGGAAAGAATTGTTTCATATTTTTCAAGAACGCCAGGCCAAAGAAGGATCCAGTAAGGAAACGACGAGAACCAACTTTTCGTTGAAATCGAGATCACAAAGCCCCATATGTTAGCTGTACTTTCATCGGGCCAATTTTGCGAAATGGAGCGAACGAATAGTATCGTAGGAAAAACGTCAAAAGATCAGAAGGACGTGTAAATCCAATTAAATGGATGTGTTTGCAGACTTGAAGCTTTTTCTCTACATTTTCTGCATAATCGTTCCGTATGAACCGTTATCGTTACCTGGGGAGATCCTTCTTAATACTTAGGACTCGAATGGCGACTCTCGGTCATCAAAATAACGACCTGTTATTTTGTTTCTTGCTCTTCAAATTGAACGAGAACTGCATGTTGTTGAACATACAAAAAGTTTAATTTTCGTTAGTTTGTGCTTTATCTAACTGCATTTAAAAGTATGACTTCACTTGAGTATTGACATTATTAAATTACCCTTTTGCATTCGAGTGTTGCCTTTATGTCACCAAAATAACGAAGTGTTATTTTCCCCCCTTTATTCTTCAAAATAAAAGAGAACAACATATAATTGAGTTTAAGATTTTTTATTCATCCACAAAATTTTATAGAAATTATTTTTAACGTCTAGAAGCACTAAATATGTGAGTGATCTCAAACATTCTTCAGATTGAAATTCCTCATAAATCCTCTTTTATAAAATAAAATAAAAAAATAATAAAAAAAAATTACAAATGTAACAACACACTAAATACACTAGCGGGAAAAATTAATGGAACGACCATAGAAACACGTTTAATGTTAATAATATTGAACGAAATTTGTTAAGAGTACACTCTCCGCTTAGTTCTCGTCGAGTTGAAAGAAGTGCATGCAGATGCTTGAAATATGGCTTATATTATGCTTAACTTTAGGACATGGGAGTATTTTGATATCAACTTCGATATAATCTTTTCTTGAAATATTTGACTTTTGTGTTGTTACTGTGGCTGTCTTTTTCTAATAAAAGCGTTATACACTCGACGTCTTAAATATTCGGAACTCTTTCAATGTATAATTAGAAAATTGATTATTTTAATTCAAAATTATGATAAAACTATTTTTGTGTGAAGATGATATATGGTAGTAAAAGCATATTTAATCCGTAAATATTTCGATGAAGTATATTTATTTAATTAACCCGACCTCTCCCTTGAGATATACGGGTATTAGTTGCAATGACATAGATTAGAAATATTATACATGATGATCACTATACTTCTAACAAATAGTATGATTTTGAGCTACTCGCTCAATGAATTACAACATGACATATTTCTGCATTATATCAAGAACACTATGTAGTATCTGTAAATTATACAACTATCTGTAAATGTACATAAAAAAACTTTAAATATTAAACTTAAAAACTAATCAAACTTGTCAGCGTGAGCACGAGACTGTACATCATTTAGATCAATGTTCACGTATTGGTATTGTCTGTCTGAGAGTTCATAAGTATTAGTCCAATAAATATTTCAATGCAGAAAAATATTTTTAAAAAATGCTTTGAAATAAAAAAAAAAGTGTATGGTTATTAAAAAGTGACCCCACTACGTTAATATGTAACTCGTAAAGAAAGACACTGAGAATTGAGGCACGAGCCCCTGATTTCTATCCTTAGGACTCAAGTTGATGACAGGTTCAGTCGTAATGGCAGAAGTGACAGGTTCAGTCGTAATGGCAGAAGTGACAGGTTGTGTCCTAATGACAGAAGTGACAGGTTCAGTCCTAATGGCAGAAGTAACAGGTTGAGGCCTAATGGCAGAAGTGACAGGTTGAGGCCTAGGTGATCGGCAGCAATGCATAGTGAAAGAAATGTACATGTTTTGAATAAAGAGAGGATTTTGCAGACGATCCCAAGGGCTCACAGCTGTACTTAAAGTACCGTTATCATTCCTATCCAATATACTCATTGCCCGATATATTTTTTTTCAACACTACAGTTTTTCGTACACACGAGCGAATTTTCCATTCTCAGACAGTTTCTGGTCACCTCTCCGAAAGCCATGACCTTGGAAAGTTATAAAGCTACTCAATAAATGTTTCCATAAAACGTTTAGCTGGTTTTTTCGAATCATTTCGCAGCCCTCAGACTTCACCGTCCCCCTTCATTTCCACTTACTTAAGGAGAGTGCACACTTCAAAACTAATACTGAACATACAAGAGACTTTAATTACATTTTAAGTAATATTTAGTAAACTTTCTACGATAATGTGAAAAAAAATCATCTTTTTAAACGTACTCTTGCTGAATGGAAATACAAAAATAAACAAGAAATACCTTTTGTGATATTTCAAACCTTAAATTGAAGAGATGAGTGGTGAACATGTTAAGTGACATTTCTGAAAATATAAGAGATTCCAAGGAGAAATAACATGTCGTGCTGTAAGTAAAGAGCGTCCCTTTATTTTTCTAAGCCTTCAAATAAGGTGGTTTACAGTGGAAAAAGATGCTATGTACACGTTATTGTACAGTTACTTATCTTATAAATTTTAATAATGTGTTTTTTTCCAATTCACTAAATCGTCACTTAACATGTTCATCCACTCAGCTCTTCAATTAATAGGAATAAAATTTTGCTTGTAATATTCTTATAGCTCACTTTTGACAAATTCTTCAAGAGAAACAAAAAACTAAATAATTGATTTACTTATAGAAGATTTTTTTTTCAAAAATGGTATTAGGTACACAGGTACCAAATGTGAGCTCTGTATAAGAATTTGTTTGAGATTGCAGCGTCTGGAGTTCATTCAACCATCTTTCTCTACCGTACAATTCCTGGAAAGAATTTCCACTTAGACAGTGTTTACATCAAAAGAGCCAATCGTACAGCTCCAACGCATGAGGCCCACGCAGGGGACGGACCAAATGCGAATAACGCTGACGGAGAGAAAGACATTCCACCGAACCCTCAACAAGCATATTTCAGCTTGCTCCTCATCTAACTGCAATGCCATAGGAATAACCATTAAATGTAAATTCTTAACTTTTATATTTACATCATTAAATATCATTTGTTCTCTACCTACTGTGGCATTCATTGATTTGCCCCTAACCACTAAACTCAACCTTCTGATATGGAGTCAACCATCGGGTGGCCTCACCCAAACAAGCAACTCCGGCCGCCGCAAGATATTATTATTTTTTCCTCTTTTGGATCTATCTTGTTTTGCAATAAAGCTGTGATATGTAGTTTGATTACTGCACAGTAGCTTTTGAAACTGATTTCTTTACCTAACTGGTTTGCAACCAACAGCTACTTTCACACCACAAAATGCTGCTTTGGAATGTTTATGACTTCGCCAACTGATAGATCTGTAGTTAAACTAAAAATGAATGACATAATCTGAAAAAAAAAAGAGTTATCTATATGGTTTTGAAACTAGGGAGCTCAATTATCACGTTATTCAATTAAGTATGTTAATTATTTTTTATTTTATATTATATTAAAATAACTCAATAAAATAAAATTTATATTTGATAAAATATGATGATGTCATGATTTTGAGAAGTTAAAAAATAATTTGGGTCAGACCAAAATTTTCATGAGTTTGTAAATCATGAAAATGTTAAATTATTTCTCAATTAGTTGTTTTTTGCCAAGCATAGTAGAAAGGTAAGTTAGAGGTAAGAAAGGTAAGTTCAAAATTGCTGAGGACCTACTAAATGAATTACCTTGACGTTGGACAGGGTTGCCAAACGTTGAGATTTGTATTTGATTGGCTGAGGTGTTAAAATATTAAGGCTACGTTACATGTATCGTCGATAGAGGGGAACATTACTATCAATGTTAGGTACAATAAATAAAATTGAAAACAAAAAATTTACAAGGGATTTTTTTATTAAAAAAAACTTTCGCAGAAGCTCAAATGAAATTTTTTATGGTTTTTACTTCGTGTGATTACAAAAAATCTATTGATGACCACAGGCTTTGCACCTGACTGTTATAGAGACTTCAAACGTAGATGATTTAAATGGAATACACACATATTTAAATCAAAAAGAAGTTTTGACAATTAATTAAAATTCGCTTCTTCACGTCTCTAGTAGCCTCTATTTTCTCCAATTTGTGTTTCATGTGGGAAGGGGGGGGATGCGAGACTTTCTTTCTTAAGTAACGAGTTCTCCTTTTTTCTCACACAGGTTTCTCTTTTCCGTCCTCCTGATCTTGGCATGCTGCTGCATGTTCTTCACGAGGGCGCAGGAGGAAAAAGACAAATCCTTTCGCCTCCCGAAGTGGCTGCGGGTGTTTTCTAAGGGCCCCCGCCCGGAAGACGACGCGTATGAGGGCAGGGAGCTCTTCACCCACGTCGACAACGTCCTGCAAGGGGGCACCATCGGGTTGGAGGTAGGTCAGAAGGACACACTGTTCCACCACCACCACCACGAAAAAAACCCTAGATTAAATTCGGCTGTCAAGGAAACGGATGATTTTATCCAATTCCTATTCTTTATAGCCAGTTGCAAAACAGGTGGTCATCATTAGATTTGCCGATAAGTGGAATATTAAAGAGACGGGTACGAGTCAAGTTGGCTGACAGTAGAAAGCCATTTTTTAACAGGCTAATTTTAAACCTATTTCTAAGATTCCGCGATAGCAACCCTGTCCGTAGACTTTTTCGTGACGGTCGTCGCACAGTATCTAGAAATTTAAAGTATGATATTAGTATTTTAAAACGTGCTAACATTTTAATAAAAATATTCAGTTATTTAAAGGATGGTACACTTAGTATTATAAAACGTGCTAACATTTTAATAAAATTATTCAGTTAGCAAAAATTAGGCGTTTCGTGACACTTATCAATTTATCTCCTAAAATTGACGACTAAATAGTAGATAGATAGATATATGAAGGGTCCACGGAAAAAATGATACAATTTCAATACTCTTGCTCGTATACATTTTTAATCTGGCACATATGCATAGCATTTTGATATTTCAACGTTTTATTTACGGACATTTATTATCATTGTTCTTACCGTTTTACTTCTTGGTACAACGAAAGTACGGAACCGTTTGTAACACAAGACGTCAAAATAGCGCATCAAAAAACGAATCCTGATCGTTTTCACCCGTTATTGCTGACGTTAAAAAGCACACTAAAAGGATCCCCTACATGTATACATATTTTATTCAGGAGGAGATTTTAAAGATAATCGCTTTAACTGCGTCCGTGGTCAGACTTCCTTCCACTGGACTGGACTAACTGTGGCGTTCTTGCATTGCAGGTGAACATGAAGAAGCAGGTGGGCAAGCTGAACAAATGGTGGGACAAAGTGAAGCGCTACCTCCCCCTCATGAGGAGCTTCAAGAAAAAGTGGCGCCCCGAGGAGAGGGAGGTCGAAGAATTCTTCCCGACAGAGGGCGCTCGCATCGACCCCAGGAAACCTTCCTTCAGGTTCAGCAGTGACCGACTGAGGGCACCACCTCCGCCATAAGATCCGCCTGCCACAAGTGCCGCGTGTTCGTTCCATGAGGTCAGCAACGGTTAATGGGGAAGCAGGACGGCCCTGCTTCCTCATTAACCAATTACATGCTACGTGGCTCAGTGTGTACTTAAAAGTGGAGTCCCTTCTAATCATGAATTAGGTTTGCCATTGGGACGCAATTGGTACAGCCCGTAATCAATATTGCTCGTTAGAACACACTTGGCTTCATGTGAATCTTTTTTCAGGCTAGATTTGACCCTCCTTTTCAATATAGCTGTGAAATTATTTGTTTATTGGAAAAAATTTTGTATTTGCTGACATTCCTTCAGGTGAAAATAAAAATATATAAATAATGTTTAAAAACAACGCATTTTGTTTGTGTCGTCAAATTCAAGCAAATGTGCACAATGTGTTAGACATCAGTGCTTATTTATTGCGTTTTACGATTACGAAACTTTCGAATTTCTAGCTATAGCAGTTCTAAGCAGAGTTTCCACATTTGAGCTAAGATACGGAAGTAGCGCAGAAGCTGGGGAGCGTGTCCTCGTAGCGACCGCGCTCCATGTCCAAAAGCGAGAACTCGTCTCGTGTTTCTTCTGTGGCGGTTGAACCACATCCAATCCAGCGTATCTGAGGAAAATCGCAAGTGTCACAGAAGTTAAACGCGAGGGCATGTTCCCTATCTGTAGTAAGAACTTTGTTATTTCTACCTTTGTATTTGTGGAACCCACGTTATTTTGCTGTCGAAACTTATTAGAAGGTGCCATCCATCGTCCTAAATGACGTCATCTCCTCGCCAATATGTTTGTACTGTTCAGTGATGCACTGTTTTTGTTTGTCAATGTTAATTTGTGGTTGTGTTCCATGGATTTTTTTTTTCAAATATGATACCAGTACTTTAATAAATAAGTGTGAAGTTAAATGTTGTCTATTCTGAAATAAATCTTCTGTTGAAGAATAAAAATATTGAAATGTTGTTCCTCATTAATAGTTTGTGTTAGTGTTATTTTTTATTAGATTGTGGTTTATCAAGACGGATGAAATTTTTTTTTTCAGTTTCTACTTCGAACAACAAAATTATACAGTTAACATGATCATATGGGCCAACTTGGGTTGGTAATGGGTTTTCATCTTTTTTGCCCTGTGGATCCAGAAACAAACGACCCCTTATGCTCTATACTGGCGCAATTTAGTTTTAATAGTTGGAATAAAATACCTCTTGCGCAAGCAGCCCCCTCTCCTCTAAAAAAAAAACTTTGCGGATAAAATGAAACTGTAAAAAATTGTGTTGTGTATAAAAAAACCTGCAAAAAAATTTAATTATTCCAAACAACATTTTCTGCAAGAAGCTGCATAATTGAAACTGCAGAATTTTAAGAAAATGTGTAGATATTTCCTGCAAATCAGAATTTTGCCGAACAACGCCGAAACCATTGAAACGTTAAACTTTTTTTCTTTTTCAATTAAATATTCATAAAATGAAAAAAATCTACATTAATTTTTACTAAAACTATTCTATATATATATATATATATATATATATATATATATATATATTAAGAAATATATATATATATATTTCTTTCAATGTAATATTCCACTTCTCATCTGTCTAAATGCTTTTCGTAGGCAACGTTAGTCATTTACTCAATATATTTTTTTTTTGAATTTTGGTCACGTTTAAAATGTTAAGGTTTTGTAAAACAATTACTTAATATTAAACTTTTTTATAGTTTTTGAAGTTTTATTATATGTTTTATAAACGAATGAATAACTTTTTTTAATTAAGTTATACGAATCAATGAACATAAAAATTTAAATATTTTTTTTTAGGTTGTGAACTTAAAATAAGTTTTTGAAAACCATTAAAACACAAATCTGCAAAAATCTATTCTTACGTCTGTAGTATATACTTTGCCGTTATTTAATAAATTTAACCTTTTTAAAAATATTAAAAATTGAAGGTGGAGTAGTGGTTTTAAAAAATACCTATTTAGGCTTAAAAACGCAACACAATAACAAATTTTTCAAACATTATTTTTTTCTTATTATTCAGCAAGATACGTTCGAATAATAAAATTAAAATGTATATATGAATTCATAATTAAAAAAAATTAGGATTTTTCGCTCGGGTCGCAATTAAAAAAGATACATTAACAACATCAAAAACAAATAGGTATAATTTTAGATGCTTCAAAAATATTGTTATAGAAATAATAATGTTTAATAATAATAATAATATTTACAATTTAGCTTTTTAATACTAATAATAATTATATAAATACTAATTATTTATTTTATAAATCTACGGAAATTCGTTATAAAATGTAATGGAAAGATAAAAGAACTTTTAGGTGTTTCACTTTTTTATTATGTTTTATTAAAAATAGTGTATTAGTAAAGTTTCTCGTTTTAATTACAGTTATCTTAATTAAATCTTAACTGTCAAATAAATGTCTATTAAATTAAATAATTGAATGCATATTTACAAATTCACAACAAAAAAAGTTCAATTACATAAAACAAAATTACGGGGGGAGTGAAGGAGGGAATCAATCATTAAGGGAACGGTCCCCCTCCACTTTGTGCACATCCCGCAGGAAGAAGAGGAAGCCTGATCGTTTGTCGAGATACGGCTCAGCATCTTGATCCTAATTCCGAACGGCAAGGTGGCAACATTCAGACAGTCACACAAAACGGCAGAGACCGTCTCCGCCCCCCCCCCCCCCCCCCATCCCTCTTCGAGCGAGAAGAAGGAAAAGAAATCCCCGATATCGAGCGGCGGCGCCCCTCTCGTCGAAGGGCGCATGCGCCAGAAAGAGCCACGCACCCCTCCCTTGTCAGAGTGGACCGTTCCTCCTTCCGCCATCATGCACAGGGCGCACCACAGGGCGTGAGAGCGCGCCCTTCGTGAGACTCTCGTCGCAGAACGGGATACTCGCACCCAAGGTGCCCAAAAAGGGAGACTCGCACCCCACCCACCAAGGATCCCGTCGAAAGGAGGGGGGCGGAAGTGCCATGCGACGCCGCCCCGCATCCTTGAAACCGGGGCGAGTGCGGGCCCTCCTCTGACATGGGAAACGAGGAGAGCCAACAGCAGCCGGGGGGCCCGCCGGGGGCCGTTCAACAGCCCCCCATGGGGGGGCAGCCTCGATTCGGCGGGCCCCAGCCGCCCGGAATGCGGCAAATGGCCCCTATCACGCGTCCAACGGGCCCCGGGCCCCCTGGAATGATGCGAGGGAGCCCCTTCCCCCCGCAGCAACAGCAGCAGCCGGTAAGGCAGGTGGGCGTACAGCCCTGGGCCGAGCCGCCCGTACAGCAGCCAGCGAGGTTCAGGGGGCCCGGCGGGGCGCCTCCGATGATGCAGCAACCCGTGCGGCCCCCTCCCGGTAGCGGCCCACTGGGAGTTGTGGGTCCCCGTCCTATTGGAGCGGTTCAGCAGCAGCAGCAACAACAACTGCAGCTGCAGCAGCAGAAGCAGCGGGAGGCGGCAGCGTTGGCGGCGGCGGAAGAAGAGGCGGGACTTGACCTCAGCGAACTGTCGGAGGCGGAGAAGGCGAAGATCTTATCCGTCATGGCGAGAGCGCAGGACCTGGATGAGGACTACGAGCGACACAAGAGGTGAGTTCAAAAACCCGAGGCCTGAGTGCCCCCCCCCCCCCTTGTATAGTAACAGTGTAAAACACCCCCTGTTAAATAATGTACCTTCTTGTAAAACAACCCCTCTAGAAAATCACGCGACAACACCAAATATGGGTTCACCGTCGCGCGATGTCTTTTAATCATATTCCTCTTTGTCAACGGAACAACACCCTCTTATTAAGAAAACTGGATTACGAAATGCTCTATGTCAATATTCAAAATGTTCAAAAGTTTTGGTCGGATATATCTGCCGAATTGAAATACTCGATTATCGAAAAGACACATGGTGCCCAGATTAACACTTTGCCTTTTTTGGAAGCCATACTCAACTGGGCCGCTTCTCAACTGAATTAAACAAATACTTAACATCCTTAAAATAGTTTGCTTAGCTTTTAATAGTTTAATTTATCTTGCAAAAATTCTTAGGCTTTTGTAAAAAAAAGAATCCAAATTTTTGTGCCGTTTAATTTGTTCAACAACGAGGCAAAAGAAAAGTTCGACAAAAACTAAAGATTAGGAACACTCAATACACTTTAATGTAATTTTTAGAATGCTCTTTGTTTTAATGACAATGAGGGGGAAGGAGTTTAGTTCATTTAACAGATCTCATTAACGTTTGATGCTCCACGTTCTATTTAAGACATTTTGGCCCCCTTTGGAGGTGGGTTTTACTTAGATCAGAGGTTCTCAACTCGTGGTCAGCGGACCACTGGTGGTCTATGAGAGGATTCAAAGTGGTCTGTGATGGTTTCCGTAAAGAAAAATTTAATAATAACACCGAACATTCAACCTGTATATTAATGGGGGGGGGGGGGGGGGGCAAAGTTGTGTCAGCAATAGGCTTTAAAAAAAAACATTCGGGTAGGTACATAATATATATAATATAGGAATAATTTTGGGCCCCACGTGGTACAAAGATCATAGAAGAAGGGATAGTATAAATGGCCAACCTGGTTGACGATGCCCATAGGCTGATTCCACGTTGGGGTATGTGGGCGAAAACGGTACTGCGTCCAAGCTCCCTCCCCCAACCCACGTGGTTCAAAGGACAGTGACCGGAATGGGTTAATATTCGGCCTGGTGTATGCGGCCCACCCTCCTCTATACGATGGTATGTTATTTTCCCGATTCCTCGTATAGTTATGGGGAGCAGTAGCATGCTGCAGTTGGTTGAAACTCTCCACCACGTGGAAAGGAGGACGGGGTTAAGGATCGGCCTCCTGACCTTCCTCTCAGCAGCGGTTCTCGGCCTGCAGTACGAGAGTACTCCTGGAGATACGTGGCGGTCTGTTTGGGGTTACGCGATAATAGTATTAGTAACGTCGGAATACACCTCAGATAAAAAATATATAAATGTAATAAGTTAAATCTAAAATAAAAGTCTGTAAGTGTCATCCACTTGAGTCGTTTGGCCAGCTAATTTGAGAACATGACTGCCTAACAAAAGCTAACTTTTTTTTCTTTCGTAGGGTGGGGTGGGGGGGGGGGGGGAATGGTGATGCGGGTGATGAGAAAATGAGGGTACTCCTACATGAAAAGTTCCATCACGGGGTACGCGAGAGAAAAGAGGTTGTGAACCACTGCTTTAAAGTAACGAGGATTCCTGTGCCTGACCGCCACTTATTAGTTAAACTAAATCACAGATGACAAATATTTTGGTGCTAAGCATCATTCAAGCGTTAAAGGTTACACTGATTTTGCAAATTTAATAAAAACACACAACATTCCACTTGTATATGTATTTGACATTTTTCAGGTAATTATTACATTTTGCCTTAAGGCTTAAAGTAATTATTACATTGTACCTTAATTACCACTATAAAATATGAGCATATAATATGATCTGCATTAAATAATGCTAAATATTAATTAATCAGAAGATCTAACAGTTTTTTATAAGTAACGAAGATGTATAAAACCTTAAAAAAATTATTATGTAGCTATACTGTTAGCAAGAGTTTTACCAATAATTGCTGGGACGGGGAAGGGGGGGGGGGGGATAAAAATATAGGTTTACCATTTAAATGTAAATGCATATAAAGATATGGTTAAAACATTAAAAAAAGCATAGAAAATAAAATGCATAAATTACACAAATAACATTAAGAAAAAAAATATTTGAGCCATATTTATTAAAACTAATTTTGATTTTCTTTAAATTTTAATTTTTTATATATATACCCTAACTTATTAACAATTGCTTAATGGTCCTGAGAATTGAACTTTTTTCAATTGGAATAGTAAATTCGTATCAGTAGATACTAATTTTAACCTAGGATAAAAAGGAACAGTTTGTTTAAATGTTCCTGTTAGTAATACTTCCTCTGTGGCATTTTTTTTGCTCTTTTGGAAGAAAGTCGTGTACTCTTACATAAGCCTCTCGAGGTGCCCTGTTTCTTTAAAGCATTAGAAATTCTTCTACTTTTAATATCAACTTGTGATAGGGATCCTTTGGAGACAGCGAAGATTGTGTAAAAAATTATTGGGATAATTAGGGTTGTCTATTTAATAGTGTACTGTAGATGGACATTATTCATTATACTTGATCTGCTCTAATGGGCGGAGATAATTCCGCCAGAGTAATTAAATTCAGCCGCCAACTTTATTTCCTGTCAAAAGCTATCATTCAATTTCGACACAAAGAAACCTTGAATCCATTGCTTAAATGTGGATACCGATGAGACTACCGAGAACATTTTAAAAAAGTGCAAAAAGAAATGTCATATTTTGCCATTCCACGTTGTGGAAGAGACATTATGGATATTTTTTACTTTAAAAGTTTGAGGAATATTCAAGATTTTGAATTTTTTTTAAAGTTCTTATGATAGAACAAACTAATAAAATATACTAGTGGATTTATTGTTACGTAAATAAACATATTATATATTAAAAAAAAACTGTTGCGGAGGGGAGTGAGAAATTGAGCTTCAATTGAGTTCCTTGTTTCAGCTGAGATCTCTGCTCTATCTCAATAGTCAGATGAGTTATAAAATTTTTATTTAAAAAAATGACTATTCAATTACAAAAATCTAAAGTATTTAAAAGATGGAATATATACTTAACTTAGATTTTTTTTAAAAGTGTTCTCATGTTGCGGAGGGGACATAGTGATTACTAAGTACAATGCGTTAAAAATGATTAAAATAATAAAATCAAAAACTTTATGAATGATATTTTATTTAAAAATTTTAATTATGTATATTTTCAATACTTTCTGAAAATTTTAATGTGTTTTTTTTGTCATCAAATAAAGTTCTGCAAAATCGGAGCAATTTGGGAATTCTTAATCCAGATTCTGTCTTCTATGTCAGGGAAGACAAAAACATTTGCTCAGAAACATGACTTCTACATTACCTTTTTCATAATGGTTACTTGGGCCAATAATAATCTGTCTTTATTTCGAAGACCTTAACCTCAAGTACAACAAGACATCATTATTTAATTTAATTAAAAATATAAACGTTTAAAAATGTCCAAAATTAATTAAAAAAATACAACTTAAATAGTTTTGTTTTTGTTTTTTATACTCAAATTTCGTCACCTTAGCCTGGCGCCCCAAGCGTCCGCTTGTATCGCTTGGGCCGCAAATCACTCCTTGTTGTATACTTGGTAAATTTGATAGTTGCTTTTTTTATTTTTACCTATAGTTAAAGGTGAATTCCTAAAATGTGTTAATTTATTTTTATCCAGAGGTTAATGAATATTGCGGGGCACATTTTTCTCCTTTTTCTGCGATCGAGAACTGAGTTGCACCCGCTGAGGATCATTTTAAACTTCTGCAGAATATTGCACAGTAATGTTCTCACTGTGCTTTTTTACTACTTAAAAATATTGAGAGGAATTATTTCTCAGTATTTGGTTTCCTAGGATATTTGAATTCTGCTCAAATCCCCATCAACAAAACATTTGTCTTAAAAAAATGACAAGTCTGCTGAACATACTTCGAGCATGGTCTCAGACACGTGGTTAATTATGTCATTCCATTCATAAATTTTCACTGTTACACATTTCCCAATTCGTCAGCCAATCGCAAATATTTTTTTATTCATAATTTTGAAAAGAAGTCACGTGTCTGAGGCCATTCGGTCTGAGATGTTGGTTTTATGATTATGACGTCATATTCGCTCTACTACAGTCCATTCATGCTCGAAGTGAGCATCCGAAATATGTTTGTTGATGGACAAGGTTCCCCATTGTAAATCTATTTTGATATTGCAGGAGAGCCCATCACTCCAATAATTAAATTTTCGGATTGGTGTCGGTAAATTAATTAATTTTTTTTTTAGGTTTAACTGTTATAGGTATAGATACATTTTTTTTTATCATGCTGTGCGTAATCTCTGATAACGCTATAACTTTTAAGCAATAAATTATTAATTTTCTTGTAATAAACTGTAGCAAAAAATAGAGATACACATGCAAAGAAAAAAATATCCACTCCACAACAAAAAATATCCCCTCCAACCAAACTTAATATTAACTGAAATAAAAATTATTTCAACCAGTAATTGACCTGGAAAATTGGTTTTAAAAGTAGAATTAAAATGGTTTGAAATTTTTTTTTATCTTTAAAAATTTAAATAGTATTAAACTGTGCTGTGGGAGGGGACATGATAATTTTTACCAACAGTTATTCATATATTCTATAGAGTGTAGTTGTAATTTTCAAATTTTAATATATTCAGTATAATATATACTAAAAAAATATTGCTTCAATTTAACTTTAAATCCTTAACTTACATATTCTTAAAAAAAGGGAAAATGTATTTTTTGCAATGCCCCCTCGCAACAACAAAATATCAAATATTTACATTTGAAGTAAAAAAAAAAGTGAAAAGAAGTTTTATGAAGGGGGAAAAAATATTTGAACTTAAAAATATAACTCATAATGAATCTGATGACACATGCTTTTTCTTATTCTACTCCAAAATTCATATTTAAGAAGGCCACGACATAAATATCGTGGAATGGCCTTTTAGCTAAAATTTGATCATTCACTTTAGTTAAAAAAAAAAGCACGTCTTTTCTGGAGCTAATATATGTTTCATCTGACATCCAATTCAATAGTTTGGCATTAAGTTTGAAACAATATTCGTTTCTTTGGCAAAGATTTATTCTGTTCGTAATATTCCGAGGAACACAGCCTTCAAGTTTCCTTCCAAAATCTTCACTACAAAGCCATTGCACTTTTGCTTATGTCCCGGCGAATTCTCCTGGTATTTTCATATAAATTTGGATCTAAATCACTGTTATTACTTAAAGAAGATCCATCTCTTAATTTAAGTAGACATTTTAAGATTCTCCCGTAAGATTTATTAATTGATTGCAATGTAAGATTGATTGTATCGGAAGACGACTTTAAAATTGATAGCGCATGTAGGATATCACCTAAGTATTGATTTTGTTCCCCCAGCTAAAATTAAATCAGCATAAAACTTTCAAAAAAGATGTGAAAATGAGAGTTTTATAAAGGTATCTGAACTAACATGTGCAGGTGTAAAAGTTTAATGCTGAAAAATTCAGCACTGCAATTTTTGAAGGAAAAATGCATATTTAAGGTGACGCTCAAAATATCTCAAACCTTTCCTTAAGCAATAGATTTAATTCGTCGCCAATAGCATTTTTATAAATTATGTACTATGTTATACACTAAGTGTATTGTTTTAGTTAAATAAAAAAATGCTGAAATAACTTTTAATTTTAAGAAAATTATACAATAAAAATATTTAAATATTGAGTTATTTTTTAAAATTAATGTTAATTGATCTCAAATTTACAATTAATTAGTTTTTAAAAATGCGACAGAACATAGATTATATATAAAAAAAATCTTGTAATAAACATTGAAAAACTAATTGACGCTGCCTAGACAACGGAAAACACAATCGAAAAGATTTGAATTTACCTCGATGATTTTTTCAGCTGTTACCACTGATATTTCACAAATCGTGAAACTTTATTGCTAAGCGCTTTTCTTAAACTTCTTTATGGAGTTGCAACTTTCTAAAAAAAAACAGCTAGCTCATATTCTGCACTGTGTTATGCAATTACAAGAATCGGCCTTCAACATCTTCTCTCGTATTTTAAAGTTTATCTCTAATAATAATTTAACTCGTCTTTGATTCTTTGAATTGCTTTTAAATGTTGAAATCTATCTCAAAAGAACCGTAATTGCCGAATGATTAAAAAAATATTTACATTTTCAACAAAATTGCCGAGTTATTTAAAAATTTCGAATTTTTCTTGAAATTAGTAAAATGTCGAAACTGCCGACTTGAAAATTTATTGGGGGTGAAGACCACCCCTACAACCACCCTTGGCCCGGCGAGTAGTGTTAGTAATATAAACAATTTCCTCGGATGGTCTTGGCGGCAGAGACTGATTTACGGGAGGGCATTCGGGGCACTTGCCCAGGGCCCCCATTTTAAAGGGCCCCCCCAAAAGGATTTAATGCTAAATATATGTGAAAAAGTTAAAAATAAATTTACTAACACATTTTTTAAAAATCAATTAAATTTATTTTCATCAAATTAATTTAAAAAAAAAAATCAATCATTGTTTTGCAAAACTTATATTATTTTACTCAATTAAATCAATTTCACTTTTCAGCACGTTCATGATGTATGTTACGTTTTGCATCGCGTTTTTCAAAGATATGCGCTTTGGATCACTAGTAAAATTAAATTAATGACAAAGGTCCAAGACCATAAACAAGCTGTGTTTACTAATAGCATGTAGATTTGTCGTTTACGGATACTTTTTTCCTATACAAAATTTCCTAATATTGTAATCATTAGGGATTTGCTAGCTATAAAATGGGTAGAACATACGAATCTGACTCAACTAAAAAACAGCTAAAAAGGAAGAAAGAACAGAACTAGAAACATATGAAAAAACTCTGTTGCAGTATTGATCATTAGCGTTAATTCAAATTCTCAAAAGAAGAAAATTAGAGCTGACTGATTACGTCATTTTGTACAGTGTGCTTGTGCATAAATTTAGCAGTTTTATTTTGAATTACGTCGAGGGGCCCCTAATGTTCTTTTGCCCTGGGCCCCTAAGCTTGTAAGTCGGTCCCTGCTTGGCGGGTGGGCGTACAGTGAAAGAGACCTCTAAAAGGATGAAAGCATATTTCCTCCAAGTGTAAAGTAGAGAAGGATGGTTTGGTTTGGAAATGAAGGGCAGACAAATGTTGCGTTCCTCATTGAACAAATGCGATCATCAACGCAAATTAGAAGAACATTCTCTCTCATTTTCGAAAGAAAAGGGAGCCCATTTAAAAATTTCCAACAGAACAATGCATATTTTACGCCATTAACTTGCTTTGGGAATGATGTGTGATAAACTGAGAGTAGGTTATGAACTCTCCCTCTTGCTCTTATAGTTCAAACCCCACGGAGAACGTCTGGGACATCCTGAGCAGGGTAGAATACAGTTCGAAATTTTTTCAGCATTTGAAAGGGACCCTTGTTTCACAATGGGATCCATTCAGAGACATTAAAATAGCACATAGTAGACAGCATGCCTAACTTATTTTCCTAACTTAGTTGTTAATTTATAAATTTTCTCAGAAAAACTCATTTATAAAGTATTAATTTTGAGTGGTCTAATCATTTTGAAACAACTTATTTTCATTTTTACTTTTTCCGACAAAATAAATAGAACTGTGTATTTCGTTTTTGTTACGTTATTCGCATTGGTATGTACTACGTTGATAGTAATATTTGTTTAATTTTTAATTTAATGATTTCTGTCAATTATTATCACGCTATGTTAAAAAAAAACCTAGTGATCTTATCGTATTACAACCCAGTGTATATCGTATATGGGTAATGCTATTTCGACATAAAACAATAATTCTTTGTTTTTAAATAGGCTTAAATACATTTTTAATATCAATTTTGTAAGAAATTTATTTGAAAAGTAATTTGATAATTTTTTTTATATTAATTGTACTTTAAACTCTAAATAACAGCCAATAACTTTACTTTGGAAGGAGCCGCTGTAGCCATACGTATTTAAATGGTTTATTTTAATAGTTACATTAGGAAATAATTTTTTACTTACACATAAATTAATTGATTGTTTGGTTGAAATAATGTCTTACTAGAGCTTCACAATAGGTTATTGCCTGGTGACGGTTGATCTATCCCAAAGAAAAGACTCATAACCCATGTATAGTTATTTTGATCCTTGGTTACAAGCATGGCGAGGGTAGCACCTGTGCTGTCACGACACGAATACGAAAGGAAAACTGCCAATATCTCTTCATCCACTTATCCCTTCAATTATTAAATTTCATGGTGGCAACACTAAGAAGAATGAATCCGAATGATTGTTTCCTTAAGCTGTGTTTGTGCATCGCTCCCGTCAAAAAGGAAGCAGCAAAGAAGAAGAAAAAAATCAATCAATCGTCAATTACAAAGCGGTCGTTTCGCGGAATAATTGGATCCCGGTCTCTCCTCCCGCTAAATGAATATTAAAAATAGTTCGGAGGAGGTTTTCGTACTTGGGGAAGGGATCGATATTCCTCCGCTGCTGCCACGCCGACTCTCTCTCTGCCCGGGAGTTCATTCTCGGATCTCTCTTTTTGCTGCGTTCCGTCGCTGATTCTTTTGTTCCGAGGGTCCGACACGGACTTCTCGTGCGTCATTTGCATAAATAACGGCGACAGTCATCATTATTTTTTGGTGGCAGTCGACACCTTTGAGGATATGAAGCCCCCCATTCACACCGAACAAACCCATTTTGCAATGGAATGACACCTCTGGACTCGAATGGCGACACTCGGTCACCAAACTATAACGACCCGTTCTTTTGTTCCTCGTCTTTTAAATTAGACGAGAACTGCATCTTCTTGAACATTAACACTTTTCTTTCGTTTGCCTGTTTTTTTTATTATATTCTCTTTGTGTGACATCACTTGGGTATCAATCTATTTTATTAACCCTTTGAGTACTGAATTATTTGAAGATTTTTATGCCCATGGGATGGATTTGGTGAGGTTCAATGGATCCCAATCTTGACCGACCCCACAACAAATTGTTTGCGATCAATGCCCACTGGCGGGGGTGCCGCAAACATCAACGCCTGCTTCTTAAATTCAGATGACGAGTCAGACTCGTCCACCGTCACTTCGCCCAAGTAAACAGATGACGAGTTTCACTCGTCAAATGTACACAAAGGGTTAAACCTTTGCTCTCGAGTGTCGCCTGTAAGTCACCAAAATAAAGACGTGTTTCTTTTTTTTATCCCTTTATTCTTCAAAATGAAAGAGAGCACCCTATTTTACATACCCATGTCTCTTTTTGTTTTTTAAGGCAGCGGATGAATTATTTTTTAGCCAATCAGAACCAAAAGATGGGTGCAGTTGAGCCTTTTTACAGATCATAGCATTCGCTTTAGGTTCAACTTAAGTTGTCCCCGCGTATAGTTCTTTTGGAGTGAAACGTAAACGGGGGATGAGAGGTGGGAAGGGGGGGGGGCATCGAATAATTCCACGCCAAAGAAATACAGCAGAGGGAGCTGGGGGGGGGGGGGGGGGGGGGTGTTGGTCATCTGACATGGGAGTCACGGAGGAAGTCCGTGTGCTGCTCTCATAATCGGGGGGATTCTGATTACTTTGCTCATGTTCCCATCAGAGGGATGGGGAAGGGAAAAGTGAGACGCCCGCTGTTCTTTCTCCACATTTCCAGTGTTTCACCTGCAATCTCATCTCCCTCCCTCCCCGTAAAAAGTCATTAGTGACTTCGAATGGATCGGTGTATCAATGTGAGGAAAGTGCACGTGCATTCTGCGTACCGTATCGAGAAAAGGTAATGACAGGAAAGTGCAAAGACTTTACCGAAAACAAAATCAAGGCCTATTCTAACAGGTCTTGGCTGAATTGGGAAGTCGTGCATTGAATATAGGCTGGCGTAGATTTAAAATAGGCAATCATGAAATTCAACGTCGATGTTCTTTCCTGTCTGGAACGCAGCACCAAGGTTATTCACATTTAGATGTGAACCGCTTGTATTTCGTCTCTTACCAGTTTTCGCTACGTCTGTGGTTTGAATACAAGTGGTTTTATTTCTCAGCTGGAGTTATATTAGCATAAAATTATTCGAAAAGATTTACCGTTTTTCACAAAGGTTTAGTTTTTAAGTACACACGTACGATGACCACCTACAATGCTCTGCTTTGAGATTTACACGCTGACAAAATTCTCAAATGAAACCTTTGCACTTAAAGATCAGGCTTGATATTTACGTTCTTTTTTCTTGGGAAGAGTTATATTCCGTTCTTGTTATCTTTAAAGATATGTTCTTTACGTGTTTTTTTTACGTTTAGGGTGGATATTTATTGTAATAAAAAAAGTAACTCGTCGTTCTTCTGGTGACTTGAAGGCGACACTCGATTGCAAAGGATTCATAAAATAGGTTGATATCCCAAGTGATTTCATACTTTTAACTGGAATTATATAGCTAACAAGCTAATGAAAGTAGTTTAAGTTCATTGTGGCCCGGCGTTGCTCGTGGTCATTTTGGGAAGTAAAAGATATGCGACTTTTTTAGTTAGCATAGCCAGCCGAATATCGTACTTTACACAGTGTGAGAAATAAAATGTCTTAAAATCTAGACGTATTCAATTACTTAGGGAAGTGTTCACGGTTACAGTGCGGAACCCGTTAAGGCTCGTGCATAAAAAACAAATTGAAATGCCCCCGTCGGGACCTGGACCTACGTCCTGTCGTGCCAAAGTCCAGTTCGCTACCTTATAAAAGCTGCAAAGGAACGACATAGAGTTTGGAAATATTTTTTAACTTGTTTCTTTATACAATATTTCTAAAATCGTTAAAATCATTTAAAGAAACTAAGCGGAATTTTACAAATCCGAGCTATAGGAGCATATTTTGATGATGAATAGTGCTTGTATATAAATTTTCAGTCTTTTATACCTCTGGTGCATAGTGTAGCATATATTATGATTTATATTATGACTATATCAATATGTAGCAGACTTTATTCCTTTCAAAATGATATATATTAAGTACTACTATCAATAGTGGCCGAAAACAAGGGGTGGTTCGTTTTTTTACCCCCACTGTACCTAAACCTATCGTATTTAAAGTTTTATATAACGTTTTACGGTTGTTGCGACTATGTAAAATGTTTTTTTTGTTTTTGTTTTTCGTATTAAAAAGATCCTTATAATAGGGAACAGAAGAACAGGTATTTATTTTGGAGACTGAGTCATCGGTCTAATCCAAAAGGTTCTAGCACCTCGATGTTTTCTGCACATGACATAGTTCGAAGGGAAACACGACCTTCGCCCTCCCCCGTAGAATAATTCCTTTTTCACCCACAGAAAACGAACGAAAGTTTCCTCTTTTGGAATGCAGCACATCACAGGAATCGATAGTAAAAACAAATCGATACAGTGAGGGTGGGCGACGGCTGCTGACCCCCCCGCGCCCATCTAAGTGGCAAAACGAGGCCAAGGGAGAGAGTCTTACTATTCATTTACAACACTCCTTGGAAAGCCTTACTCTTTGAGACCGTCGATTTTTTTTTTTTTTGAAAATTTAAGTAATCTTTTCTGAAGTGTTCATTTTTTTTGGCGCGTTAAAATTCGCTACGTGGTAGTATCGAGATAAAAATTGCGCTCTCTGGGTGTTAAAATTCCACGTCACATAGCACGATTGACATAAAAATGTAAAATTTTGAAATAAGCAATGCACATACGGTGCGTAGATGAGGAGTCAGATGTAAAAGCTTGAGTATCTTCTACTGTTGACGACCAACCTATTTTTTCCATAATCTGCTGAAATGACTTTTCATGTAAATCCAGCAACATACGATTTTTATGATTTTTTTTAATATGGCTCGTTTGACGTTACAGTAGATACGCAACGGGCTATAGGGATCTGTATCTATCACGAAGATTGGTTGATTGGAATTAATGTTGAACTTAATTAATGTACAATGGTATATTGGTGACGATTTGGGGCCTATCTAGAAGGAAAGACACGGGAAGAATGTCTCATATTTTTAACCATGGTCAGATGAGAAGGTACACCTGATCTGGTATTCGACGCAACATTAATAGGGGCCAGGACATTAGACACTGATTTAGATGTAACGTGCATCAGTCCCGTATACACGTCGGCGGTTATTGAGGATATTTTTGGACGACTTTTGTAATTTTAGAGCGAATATGGCAACCCTCAGTTAGCAAGATCGCTACAGTTTAACTTGTATCGAGTCCGCTTTGATTCGAACTAACAATCCTTCAATTGCCAGCCGCATAGTGTTCCTCGGGGCCACCGGGCCCATTTTGATTCCAACAGTACGCGTTGTTCCTAGGTGGTCACCCTCCCAAGTACTGACCGCGCCTGATGATGTTTGACTACGGTGATATGACGAGAACCGATAAAAATTCTTTATTTGACAAAAAATCGAAAACATAGCATTTACAGGTAGTGGGATCATGTTCTTCATGGCAGGGCCGCTTTCTCGCCAACATTTTGTTTGGCGCCGAAGGAAAGAATCGACTGAAAACAATCGACATCAAGAAAATTCTTGGTCGTTAAACGGTTTAAAAGGACGACATTCCTTTAAAAGGGTCGTTAAACGGTTTAAAGGATAGGCCTCATGTCTGATCAAAATTTAACTACATCCATTACAATGCCTGACGTGGTATAAGCACTGCGAGTACACGCATTCGCTACTCTAAATACTACTTGTAAGTAAGGCCTATTCTACACCAACGAGTAAAACATGTTAGGTTCTCGGTGATTATCACGGTGATCATACCACGTGGAATGAATTCTTGAATCACCGAGAAGCCCACTCGCGGTTTACTCGTTCGTGTAGAATGGGCCTTAGGACTCGGTGACACCGACGCGGTTGAAACACTGATCTCTAACTGTAACTTCTGGATCGGGCAAGACATTTTGTTGACTTGAAGTCGATATGGAGGCCGCCATGATGTGCCCCACTTTTCTTGATACCGCAATATTTCGTATATTTTTCATGTTAAAATACGCCGACATATATTGCTTTTGGCTAAGTTTTTTTAATTTTATTTTTAAACCCATTTTAAATGCAATGTGCAATTAAAATAGAAAGTCATTTGCAAGTCAAAGTAGAAGTAGTTAAAAGCAAGAGCAAAAACTATTTGTTTGGCAATATAAAAATTTATTCTATAAGAAGAAAATATAATATTTATATACATTTAACATTTCTACAATGCTATGGTAATAAAAAACACCGCAAAATCACTTTAAAAGAAAATGTTGGGGCACAGCATGGCAGCTTTCAATTGGCTTTAACGCGCCCATAGAGGAAACAAGGTTTGAGCCTTCCAGCAGTTACAGTTAGAGTTCAGTGGGTCGAAACTACGTGATGCTACTTTTTACGAACCCCCTCCACTCCCCGCACCCGTCACCGCTCGTCTTCTTCGAAACAGTGAGTTGCCATTAGCAACCCTTTCACTCACTTTCAGTCTCTCCTCAATCTTCCGCGATTCCGCATGCGTGACAGTCCTTTAAAAACGATCGAATTCAAATATCATTTGAGTTCGACCGTTTTCAAAGGTTTTCATTTTGGTTAATGAACGTCGCACTACAGCTGCACATTGGGCTATTGGCGACGGTTCGGGATCTATTTCGAAGGAAAGACCCGGAAACAATGGCTCGTACGGGTCTTTCCTCCTACATAGGCACAGAATCGTCGCCAATAGCCCAATGCTCAGCTCTAGTGCGACGTTATTTAATCAAACCAAACCAATGTATTGTATTTTTTAAACCATTGTCAAATGCCGTAGACAACACCTGAGCTGGCACCCGACGCAACCTCAACAGGCGTCAGGACATTGAATCCTGATCAACGCCAGCTGAAAGTGTGGATATTTTAGACAACCTTTTCATTGACGAATCGGGTAACCCTTCGATAACGAGATCGCTGCAACTTTTCAATTCTACGTAGATATACGAACTTGCAATGGGGGAGTTTCACGCCAAGAAGAAGAAGACCGCTGTTCCAACGGAACACGGAGACGTATTCTAGACGTCGAAAAAGTTCCGTAGAATTAATATGGAAGTACAGTTGCTGCAATATACTTTTTAGGATTTTTCTTTTTAAAATACTAACATGGTGATTTCGTGTAGTGCATTCGGTTGCCCTAACACTGTTTCGAAAGCGGATTGCATTGCAAGAAGAGTTTCTTTTCACAGTTTCCCTCATTCTGATTCTAATCTGACGAAAGCATGGATAAAACGAGAAAACTTCGTTCCTACGAAATATTCAAAGTTGTGCTCCAATCATTTCGATCCAAAAGGTTTTTTTCAAACAGGAGGAAATATCAAACGATATATAGCAAAAGACAATTTCACTTAGTTTTTCTGCATATGACTAAATATGTAATAAGCCGAAATTTACTAACAAAGGGTCTTTTACTTAAACTGCATTGTTAAAAATAAACGACGAAATACACAGCTAAATTATCTCGTTAAAATACAATACAAAGTTGAGTGGAATAAACGAACGAGCGGAGCGACCAAACCACAGACTTGTCTGCTAAAGAGAAGAAATCGAAACTACAAGTAGGGAATTCATGTTACTACGTCACGTGACACTCCCGCATTGTTTGATTACTGCCCAGACACTTTACCATGAGGCCACCGGGCCCCTTCACAGTTTGGTTTGGTTTGGTTAATGAACGTCGCACTAGAGCTGCACAGTAGCCTATTAGCGACGGTTCCGGGTCTATCACGAAGGAAAAACCCGGGAACAGATACACATTCACACACACATCCGGCCAATAGGGAGCCTGCCTTGCTTAGGCCCCGCCCACCTGCCTTCGTCCGGACCCCTCGGAGTCTGCGAGCGAGCCTTCATCATTTCATCTTATGCTGCCGTGTGCAAACGTTATGACCGGAAAAGGATTGCTATACTGGAGGCGAAGGCCACTCCGTGGCCATGTCCTTCGACATCACTAATAGAATCTCTCTCATTCACACACACATTCATACATGCACCTCATTATTTTAGAACCATGGTCAGATGACGAGGAAACACTTGAACTGGTACCAACACCTTCAATAGACGTCGGGACTTTGGACCCCGATCAGATTTATCGTGCACCAGTCCCGTATACACGCCAGTATACTTTGTTGAATGTTTTGGACAACTTTCTAGTATTTTTATAGCGAAGCTGGCTCTTCCCTTTTTGAATTCTCTGTACTGCTTTGCGTATGCATTCAGTAAACTTACTCTTAAATTTTGGCGCATTCACATGACAAGTAATAAATTAAGATCTTGAAAAAAACTCCATCTTGGCTTTATCCGTTATAAGTCTATGTTGAAAAGGCCTCCGTGGCCGAGCGGTTAAAGGCAGTCAGCTACTAATCCGAGTATTGGTGGTTCGAACCCGTGCAATGGACTTGACAACGAAAAGTAAAAAAGTAGTGATCTTGTGATCGGAAGGTTGCTAGCTTCGCTACAAAAATACTAGAAAAGTCGTCCAGAACATCCGCAAAAATGAACGGCGTGTATACGGGACTGTTGCACGATTCATCTGATCGGGGTCCAAAGTCCCGACGTCTATTGAAGGCGTTGGGTACCAGTTCAGGTGTTTCCTCGTCACCTGACCATGGTTCTAAAATAACGAGGCGCATGTATAAATGTGTGTGTGAATGTGTATGTGTTCCCGGGTCTTAGACCCCGAAGAGATAGTTCCCGGGGAGATAGACCCCGAACCGTCGCCAATAGCCCACTGTGCAGCTCTAGTGCGACATTAATTAACTTAAATTAAACCAAACCAAAAACTATGTTGAAAACGGACATTTATACAACAAGATAAGATTTTATACAAATATTTTGATTGCAGTATATTTTGTTTAATGAATTTGAATTACATCTTTGTTTGCCTTGTTTTTTTTTTTACAAATTATCATCTCATTAATTAAAAAAAATATTCAGCCTAAAGTTAAAATGTGACTTTTGAAAAGAGTTTCACTTTTAGTAAAACTAAAATTCGTTAAGTGAAGATCAGAAATAGCTTCTTTTAACAAAATAAACTGCATAAATGGCATCTGTATAAAAACATTTGTATTGTAAACAATTCTAGTCTACCCAAAGACCAAAATTAATACCAGCATAGAGCTTAAAAAAAATATTTCAAACGAAACCATTTTATTCCTGTACTTAAGAATAGTATTGGTTTTATATTTTTCGTTTTTATAGCATAAGATAGACTCTTAAAAAGTTATTTGCCGACGTGCCCTCCCCTTTCTTCTCATTCGGACCATGATAAAGAAACGAGGTGCAGATCGTTTTTAAAATAAGGAAAGAAGTTTTTAGATGAACTTGGGTAGTTTTGTATCAATATAAACTTATATTAACCCTTTGAGTACTGAATTATTTGAAGATTTTTATGCCCATGGGGCGGATTTGGTGAGGTTTCAATGGATCCCATTCTTGACCGACCCTACAACAAATTGTTTACGATCAATGCCCACTGGCGGGGGAGCCGCAAACATCAACGCCTGCTTCTTAAATTCAGATGACGAGTCAGACTCGTCCACCGTCACTTCGTCCAAGTAAGCAGTTGACGAGTCTCACTTGTCAAATGTACCTAAAGGGTTAATTGCGGTTTTTTATTAAGCAATATAATTTTGTTTTTTATGAAAATGATGTGTAGTTTTGATGAATTAGTATTTTTTTTATCAAGTGATGAAAAAAGTGAGTTGTTTTTCTTCAATTGACTAAAAAATGTGTTGTTTTCAATCACTAATGCGGTTTTTGTGTTTTCAACCCAATAATGAAAATAACTTTGTTTCTGTGATCGAATGATGACGAGTTCCGTTGTCGTTTGCAGGGCGAAGGACGAGCCCATCCCCGCCCGGCTGCTGTGCCCCTTGTGCCAGCGGGCCGACCTGGCCACCGAGACCAACAAAATGTGCGGGGACTGCGGGAAGGACTTCTGCCAGAAGTGTGGCACCTTCGTGCCCGGAGAAGGGAGGGTGAGTACAAGTTCCTCGGAGTACGCAACTTTGGACGAGCACACGGGGAACTCTTCTCGAGCAGCGGTCTTTTCAAAAGACATCACCGAACGCCGGAGGGGGGAGTTTGATAGTCATTGTAATTTGCAATCACTGGTGGAACAATTGGGCAGTCAAGTCTGAAAACCAGACAGATCCATTTTCGTAAATGCTACAGGAGACGCCAAAAAACGACTCACAGCCACGTACTTTTGGATCTCAACCTGCGACATTAAATTTATTTTTAAATTGTATATAGACACTTTGAGTCCCTGCAGTGCATTGAGAGCTTGCGAAAAATATGTGTTTGAAAAAAAGATTTGGCGAAAAACGTGGATGTATCTGGTTTTGAAACTATACAACTTAATTCTGCGGTAGTTATAACTTTAAAAGCATAAGAAGTCCATACTTGAGGAAAAACTGTTCTTGTGAGGTCCAATTCGTGTGAGGAGACAGCAGGAAGATTTCGTGGTCTTATGGTTTCCAACCTGTGATCTGCGAGTGGTGGTTCTAAGTGGTCCGTAGAGCCATTTTTTCCAAATCCGTACGTGTTTCTCTTTTTCAAAAACGAGTGTTGCCTGAGATGAATTCCTTTTATAGCTAATAACATCTAAACTGAGAAACAAATTTTATCTCACATAATTATAAAAGTTTTTTTTAATCACAATTAAAAAAGTTTAGTGGTCATAATTAAAAAAAGTTTTGGCGAAATATACATTTTCTTAAGTTTTACCAAGGAGTAGTAACAAAAAATAGTGATACATAAATTTAGAAGTACGTCGCCTTGGCGTATCAAATTTCACAGTAACACTTTAAAATAAATTAATAATACTTGTTTATTGCTCTAAACAATTTAAAGTTGGCGATCAAAGATTGTTTTGGAGGAATAACTCTTGTTGTTGTCACTAGTCCTTTGCTGGCTAGAGGCAGCTAGACAGCTTCCATGAGTCCACACTCTAACAAAAAATCGAGGGCCTGCAAAGGGTCCATCTCGAAAAATTTACTGGAGAGCCGAAGACAAGATAGGATGTGTTCTGGGGACGTACTCTCCACTCCACACTTGTAGCATACTGGAAACTCCTCAACGCCGTGATTATACGAACATCCTCGCAAGTGGCCAGTAGTAAATCTGGACAATGCCGTCTGATCGGATCTATCGCAAGAGAGGCCAATAAGTCCACCAGGGCTGTCCCGCCTATATCACCCTTGGTGGTCCGCACCTTTAAGTCCTTGATATTCCTGACGGAATAACTCTTTCTCACAATATTAAAGTATTGGTATAAACCCTCTGATAATTCTACTTTTATTTCAACGAGAACACTAACAGGAAAGCTAACGTTCGGAACTGTATATGACAACGGGAATTCTTACGGGAAATGTATGATTTATATAATAATTTTAGATTTGTTTAAGCAACCTTCTTTGAAACTATATTGTCTGGAAGAGTTTGTACACGGTTCGATTAGAATGCAGGAGAGTAGAAACTTTAAAGAAATAGCCGAAATGGTCCGTTTGATATAGGTAAGCTATTTTGAATCTTTTCTAAACAACAGACGACTCATTTTGCTGTCGAGGGAGAGAGAAAAAAAAGGGGGATGAATAAATGATGAGAACGGACCAATGGGGCAATGAGGGGAGGGGGGGTGGGGTGATACGTTTTTTTTTTGAAACGCATGTGAAACCGCAGGTAATCAATAGCCTCGTGTAATATATAAAGGAAACAAAATTCGTCTCACGTAACTGAGTTTTGATTGTTGCTGCAATCAACCGGAAATGAGGTCGATACTTTGATAAAGTATGTTATGTTGAAAACTGTTGACTATTTTTATGAATAAATTTAGCTATAAATAAAATTATCTTTTTTTTACAAAAAAAAAAAAAAAAAGGAAAACCGACATTCAGAGAAATGCGCTACTAAGTAAAAAAATAATTTTTAATCTTCTGAACGAGTTGAAAAAATTGAGTTATTTAATATAAATTTTTTACTTATTAAACTTTTTTGAAATCGGCACCAAAATTTATGTTTGATTTTTGTAGATTGGCACCAACTTCAAGTAATTGTAATAAATATAAAATTGATATTAAATAATTCAATTTTTCAACTCGTTCGGAAGATTAAAAATTATTTTTTTACTTAGTAGCGCATTTTTTTTAAAGTCCGTTTTCCTACTTTTTTTTTTTAAAAAGATAATTTTCTTTTTTTAGTTTTTAATTTAACAGGGCACTTTAATTGGGGGGGGGGGGGATGTCAAATATTTTCTTGGAGCCGAAAGAGTTACATATGTAAGTTATACTTAGCGCCCAAGCGTCTTGTTAATGTTATTGGAAGTTGGTGGTTCGGCCGAATTTTCAAATGGCCATCTCAACCTTAGGGGCCGCTGCTTTCGTCTTTTTATCGAGAAGTCAAACGCGGATGCACTTGGAAAGAAAACGGTTTACAAATCTTTTATCTATTATACATTTTTCGAATAATTTCAATGTGCAATTAAAAGAGGTTTTCATAATTATTATAAACTATTAATATTTAATAAATAATAATTTATTGGATTTTATAACTAATTTATGATATAAAAATGTTCTATCTAGTGTTTAGTGGCAAACATCCCAGCAAAAAAAAGTCAGCATAAAACCTTCATCAAGTACGTAAAATTGAAAGTTTTATGTAAGAAATCTGCAGTGTTTTTTTTTGTAGATCTATTAAACTAAAAGCTTGTTTAAAATTCCTTCGTAAAACCTGTAAAAGAACCTGAAAGAAACTTTCAAAAAACTTCTATTTTGAAGCATTGAAATTATTGAATGAAAAATGCAGATTTGTTTAAAAAGGTTTTATGCAAGAAAATTGAAAACATTAATTTAAAAAAAAAAACATAGTTTTTTGTTCCAAATTCCTTTATAAAACCTTCAATTTCACAAAGGTTCAATGCCGATTTTTTTTTGCTGGGATGGTAAAGAATCCCATAATTTCCCAATTTGAGAGACTAACCTACAATAACGTGAGCGATTTTTTAAAAATATTATTTGGGTTTTGAATTTGACACCCGTTTTAATTTTTCTTCTCTGTCCATCTCTGATAGATAGAATACTAATTCCTCGGGAAAGCCGCCTTTACGTCTTGAATTACAACCTTCAAATCGTTATATTCTAATCATATATCTGAAACATGTGAGTGTTATCTGGGTTGCGTCTAAGAGTTGGATTGCACTCAACCTCTATCATCTTATGGTCAATTCTCGGAAAAAAGACTATTATAGTTGCTAAATATTCAAGTCCATCCACGATACAATCCCGAAACATTAAAAGAGAAAATTCCCTGCAGGAACTCCATTCGCGTAAGGTGAGCAGGCGAAATAAATGAATCGTCATCATCCGATGTCCCCAACCTAATATTTTTATGACAACGCGTTAGTGATGACCCCCTCTGTCCCATCGATCGTACTGCTGCCGACAGACGGAGCCACTGTCGTCATTACTCATTGTACCCCTTCCCTGACCATTTATCGTGTGTGACGTCATTTTTCACTCTTTCGTACATGCGGCTGGTTTACGGGGAAGCATTGACACAAGCGCTTTGGCAGTGGCAGCGACTGTAGAGGGAGGGGACCAAATGTTAAAAGTGACGCCCAGTTTTTACATAATTTTATATATATATTTTTAATTTTCCAAAAGTTTGGTAGAATTTGTCCCTCTCCCCTTCCATGTCTTTTTTTTATAAAGAGGTGAGGGGGGGGGGGCAGAATTTTTGTTTATAATTTTGCCGATATCATTTTATTTTTATTTCGCATATGTGTGTAGTATATAATGTACATTGTTAAATATTAAACAAAATTATATTAAAAAAAAAACTAAAACAATTAAACTTTCTTATTTTTATATAGTGCAAGGAAATATTTCCAGAAACAATAATTTTACATTTATATAAACAAAAGAATATGTTAAACTGATTTGACATATTTTTGATATTTGCAAAAGATTTTTAAGAAACAATAAAAAATCACTAATTTTACTAGCAGACTATTTTAAAAAAGAATACTAAACAAAATATATTAATTAATAATCCCTAAAGACACATAAAAGTAATATGTTCTAAAATACATTGTAGATAATTTTGAGCCGTTTTTTTAAAAAATAAATATGAACTTGTATCAATTAAAGCTTAATCTAACATGATAAAAATCGTCACTGGGAAAAATGATACATATTCTGTACTTACAGTAGAAATGTAATTTTTGTGATATTAGATTAAAAATAAGACGAACTATTTTTTAAAGTAATAAATTTTATTTTGATGATTTTGTGTCCCATCCCCCCTTAATCCCCCCTTAATGATTGAAATAGATTAATGGGTGAAACAAAAGATTAGATTTCGGATTATCGTTGAGCATGTGTGTTGTTATGTGTTACGGAATTTTTTGTCTGTCTTCATTCGGGAATTACAATTATAAATTGAAATCCTTATTACTGAGAGTAAGTTTCCATGACTTTATTAAATATGAAGTCGTTGCATAATAAAAGATTTTATACCATTCTTGCACAAAGTGGAATTAATTTAAAAGTAATTAATAATCAGAATTTTTTTTAAAAAATATTACTTTTCAAAATATGTTTGCTTTTCTTTTGAAATAAATTTTCCTCACTCCCCTTCCCCTGATATTAACTAAAATATCATGGGCCGATGCAGAGGAGCTTTTATTTCATGGATTATTTTGGCTTAGATCAGCGTATCTGCTGTTTTGTAGCAGGGCGAACCCTAGGACATCTTTCAGTTTCCATGTTTTCTTAGAGTAATCTTTCTCTCACGCAAAATATCAAATTACTATAAGCGACTATTGTTTCATAGCTAATAGTAAATTCGGCTCGGAAAATAATTCATGATATCCAATAAAATGTTTTACATGATTTTTTAATTGGTAAATTGTAAATTACGCGGGCTTGTTTTGTGATATTATTTAAAAAAAAAATCCTCGTTTTTCAAATAGACACATTTTATTCTGTAATTTAATATTACTAAACTGTTTCATGGTATTTATTCGTGTAACGTACACATAAGAAGCGTGCACGCAAATTGAAATACGTAAAAAAAAAGGAGTTACACATTGAATTTTATATAAGAAAAGGAGGACATCCAACTGTTTTTGCAATAATAATAATAATAATAGTATTCCCAAAGACATCCCTTTCATTTTAAAACTTGAAAATCCGAGGCCCCATACAAATGCATACATCAAACAAACGTTTTTGCGGTTTACTGCGATTTGTGATCGGCCTGATATGTAGCATTATTCTTTAAACTTACCGTTACTATCCGCAATGCATGCACCTAGATTGTTGCTTCTGTTTATCATCGCGAACCATTTCAGAGATTTTATATATTTATTTTTATAGCTGCAATCATTTCTTAACTTCTTCTTTTTGCATTCCTTAAACTGTCCATTACTTTTTACTACCTCACAAAGTAATGAACGCAATGTTTTGAGGTTCTTTACGTGAGCCCTTATGATAGGGCCATTTATAGTTTCTTTAACAATGCGATTGTAACAATGAAAGAGCACATTCGCCGGTATTTCTCTTTGTTCGAACATGTTTTTTTACTGATGTCTAGGAAAACGATCCAATATAACATTAAAATGGCTCCCGAAATTTTATATTTTTAATTCTTAATATTTTACTTTAATTTACAAAAATAAGTAAGCATTGTTAAAAAAGGTTTCGTTAAATATTTGCTCCGATTCAATTTGTCATCAAGAATGACAAATATTTTATTTTTTTTCTCAGACGGCGAAATTTTTTTGACGAATATTCTTTTTTATTTTTGGCTAAAAATTAAATGGGACGTATTTAAACATGGGAACATATTTAACGATACTTTCATCAAATTTGAGAAAACATATGATCTCTCAAATTTGACAAGTCGTCTTTTGTACACTAATATTCAATTGTGTAGCTTTAGTGTGAAGTTGATCCTCCAACAAATGTTTCCAGATGAATGCTCGTTAGCAAAAAAAAAAACCTGCCTTAGTGTGAAACATTCGTGTCCGTGCTCGTCTGTCTGTCTGTGCAATTCTTTCACGTGGAGTGGGGATGGGAATGCGTTGTTGTTTGAGGCTGCAGAGGAGCAGGTGCTTCCCAACCCGCGGTCCGCGAGCCATTGGTGGTCCGTGAGTCTGACTGTTTTCTAATCAACAAAATATTTGTGAATTTTTATAGAAAGCCATTTTTTAGTGTTTAGATTTTATACAAAGAATTTAAGAGGGGATCGACATTTTATTTGATTAAACGTAACAGAAGTGTTCGCAATGGAGCCCCATTTTTCAACTTTCATATGCTTGCTTTTATTAATATAGAAATTACTTGATTAGGAAGAATTTTTATGTTGTTGAAAAATTTTTTAGACGGCGACTTATTCAGTTGGCTGATGTCACGTATAATATTTGCAAGAATATGATATTTAATACCTGAATTATACTTAATCCAAAATTTACTTATGGCACATATAATTTATATGCGGCACATGAATTTTATTTAGTACTTTTCGAAAGTGGACGTCCGCGCTTTGTCTAACTATTAATTGGGTGACCACGGACATCTAAAGGTTGAGAAATAGTGGTGTATATGTTGAAAGTGAAAGATGAAATAGCTGAAAGCATGTAAAAAATGAGTGAATTGTTGTTGTTGTTGCAGAGGTCGGTGTGGGTTTGCAACACCTGCTCCAACCGCAGGAAGCAGCAGCAGGAATCCGGACTTACGCAGGGACAAAAGGCAAGTTCCGTCTGTTTATTTGCATGTATTCCCTCCCCTTTCGTGTTACCCCTCCCCCCCCCAAATAAGCACACAAGCTATTTTAACTGTAGATTAAACTATTATGATACGCAAATCCTCTGAAGTTCATTTACAGATGAGCTAGTGTAGTGATTCGAAAGGCTTCCGACAAACTCTAAGGGATAGTTAAAACAAATCCGTTTTATATAGGAACATACAACAGGGAAAAGTCGTGGATGCGCCCCTCTAGCGATTAAAAGAAAATCAAAATCAAATTATTTCAGATATGGTTTGCATAACAGGCTTATTAACCAATCTTTACGTGTTTCAGCAGGTTCTAAAATTGATATTAGCTTTCTCATACGTCAAATGCATGTCTTCAATGAGTCATCATTATTCCAGTAACAGATGTAACGAAAGTTGGATATTGAGGAATGCTGAGGCATGCCTTCAAAGTGTGGGGAAGCTAATGAGAGCAATTTTGAACACTTTTTGTAACATTATGCACGTAATTCTTAATAAACCTGTTTTGTAAACCATTTTATTTTTAATTATTCTTTCATCGCTAACGCGCATCTACGAATTTCCAGTTCACATGTTCCTATGTAAATTTTCCTATGCTGTTTCCTATTCCTAAATTTTCCTATTCACATGTTCCTATGCTGATTTGTTTTGGCAAGCCATACGTTTAGAGTTTGAGTGTACGCCGCCTCAAACATTACGTACGTTTGAGTACGCCCTTAGAGTTTGCCGGAGTCTTTTCAAATCACCCTGTAGAACACAAAATAAAAAACCCATATCGAATGGAAACTCAAAGAAGAGAAATGAATGAAAAGAGATTTAGGATTTATGAATAAAGGAAATTTAAATTATACTATTTAGTAGAAATTAGTAGTTATTATATATAGTAATTGTTCGTAATTAACATTTTATATATGTCTGAACGATAAATCAGATCTTTTTTGGTAGTTTTTAAAAAGGTTTAAACAATTCGAACATGTTTAAGTTGCCTTGCGACACTTCACAGACTTCCTTCTGGATAGTTAAAAATCAGTTTGAACGGCTTAAGTATACCCCGTTGGAAGTTTTTAGTAATGGTTTTGGTTGGATATTTCGTACGCTTGATTTATGCAGTCAATGGAGATGAGGATCTTTTCCTCCCTGCCTAAGAATAGGTGGGATTCATGTTTACATGACTCACTTTGAACGCTGCGTCCGGGTTAAGTGTTACATGAGAACCCTTTAAGACAACTGTCCAGTAAGTGTTTGAATACTCGAAGCCAATACTACAGCAAATTTAGCATAATTCCAAAAGTACATTTTCTATAGCAGCTATATGACAATTTGCTTGCTAGCTAGAGTTATCCATCTTTCTTTAAGCCATCAAATTTAGCAGTATAGCAAAGCCTTGGTATATAAAAGTCTATCAAAAACTCGCCTTCAGTGAAGCCTTGTGACGTTTTGTGTTATTGGCCCAAAGTGACGTTACACGGCTCAGATCTGCTAGTTGGTCAACTTAACCGAACTCGTTTATTGATTCGCTAAATGTACCAAACCGCTCATTGATCTGAGGTCACACTGTACAGCATTGGCATGCCCCCCCCCCTTTTATAGTGAACGAAGGAGTGACTCATTCCTTCTGCTTGTGTGTTTCAGGGCGTGGATCCCAACCATCAACAACGGAAGGACGAGACCATGTCACGTGAGTACCTCCACCCCCCCTCACTAGATGACGTAGTTTCCCCCCTTCCCGACACAGGCGACGAAGAGGACGACGACTACTACCGCCTCATGGACGACGACGAGGACGAGTGGGGGGGAGGGTCGCCCGAGGACGCGTCCTTCGTGGAGCGAACCTCCAGCATCCAGCGGCTAATGCTTGACGAGGACGAGGAAGACGAGGATGACGATGACGAGGGAGGCGTAGGAGGAGGGACGTATTACGACCGCAGCCCGGGGGAGGTGTACACCATCCCGGAGGAGGAGGAGGACATGACCTCCCCCGTCACCATGACGACGTGGGACGGAGGGAACCTCAATCCGGACACGGCTTCGTCGCTGCTGCGGTGGAGAGGTACTTTTGGGGAACAAAAAAAAAGACACGCCCAATTCTCTAGGTGGCAACCCATCCCTCCCCCCCTACAAGGAATGTTCGATGTGTGTTGTGTCGAGGGCACTTCTTTTCTTTATTTCTTCTTCATACCTGCAACTGTGTTCACTGTTGTTGTTGATGTTGTTCTAAAAAGATGTTTTTTTCTTCTTTTTTTGGTTTTCTCTTCTTTGAATGTCATTGTAATTATCATTTGTTTCTGCCTGATGTTTGTTTCTACTCCTTTGCCCTCCCCCATTTCTGTGTGCGTATGTTGCAGTGAGAACGGACATGTCATTGAGAACTGTCGATTGGCATTGAGGGGGATTCTGATCACCTCTACTATAAAACTGAATCTTTGAAACATTTTTTCATAAAAGATATAGATAAGTTTAGAATGTGAAAAACAGCTTCCTATAAAAAAAATTTATTTTAAAATACTTTTCTCTCTCATTGATAAACGCATTCGGTTTGTATTATTTATAGCGATATCTTTACAATTTTTTAAAAATCAATGTTTAATTATTATTAATTATATGTACAGTGAAACACCAGCGTTGGATACTATATCACGCGATTAAAGTTTCAAAGTATATATTGAGGGCTGATTACGCTACAATGACTAAAAAATATCGCTTCTCACTGGAACACGATTTTGAAGTTTATTTTCTCCTATCGATGTTGTATGATTTGTTTCTGAATTGTAATCTTTTGAGTATATGTGTTACCGTATATTCCCATATAACACACTTTTTGTTCAATTTTTACTTACGAAAGCTAAGTTTGGGGGGATACATTTGTTTTTTTCTACAGACAGAATTGTTCATTACTTTTATTAAATGAGATATTTTCCTCTATATTATTTCTCTTTTGTTTACAAACGGGAACATCTTATTGAAATAACGAAGATACCTAAATCAGACAACAGAGTTCGTCTCGTAGTCAGAAACGTTCTTAAAAAGACGAAATCCACATTTAAAAAAGCTTTTTTCACCTTTGCTGGCCAAGATAGATTTGTACAGAGTAATTATAATTTTTTCAAATAACAACAAACTCTAATTATTAAGAGCTGGATAAATATATCAAACATTGAAACTAATACAAAGCTTAATACTTTGTATTGTCACATAAAATGAAGTTTTGTTACCGAAATGCCCAGTACCTAATGTCTGTGAAACTTAGTGCACATATTTTTTATTTATGTAATGTAGGTTCAACAGAGTACTTCGGATATCAATCCCGTTGAAATGAATATTTTTGATTAATATTTAACAAACTTTTACTTGTCATTTATCGTGTGCTTAGAATGAATACTTTGAAAATCAAACTGCTTCATTGCGAAATTTCTGTTCAGATATTTATGGAATCGATTTATTTGCCTATTTACAAAAAAAAAATGCTTTTCGTGAGATATAGACTAAAAATGCAAAAACCGCAATTTAATGGTCTCCCTGCGTGACTTACAATACTCGGAATATCTCTCAAGTATTTTGGCTATTTAAAAAAAGGGAACGAAGACCCTCATGTATCCCCTCACATTTCTTTTGCTTTAAGTTCTCTCTTTATTTCACGACCTACCCCCACCCCACCCATTTCAATGTATTCAAATAAATGTTTTTATATAATTTAAATTTGATGTATTTTATTGAAATGTAATCCTCAAATCAAAACGCCAGTTTATTTTAACGTTATAAATAAATATCCCATGCCTTTATATCGGTGAATATTTATTTTGAAAAAATATTTTTTAATGTGTCAAAACTCATTTTTTAAACGACCGTGAAATATACGCAATACAAATGTTTTTTGACACTTGTTATTAAGACAGATGAAAAGAAAACATTTTTGTATTCGTACAGACCTAGAAGAAAACTGAAAATTGAGCCCATAAATCATTTGACATAATCCCTGAGGCAGGAAAGGATATTTCAAGGATTTTAAGTTTGTTAAATCGACAAGATTTTAGCTTCCCTGTAATACAAAAATATAAGAACGACATAAATACAAAAAAAACACTGGATGAGTTTTAAGGATGTTTTTTTACCAATTATTTGATTTTTCGCATTTTAATTTATGTTTTATTCCTATTAAATGGATGCAGGTGTATTCTATGCCAAAGTCGTCAAGCGCGGTTAAAAGTAGTTTATTGTCCAATTTACAAATAGCTTCATTTACGAGCGTTACTGTATCGTCATGTGTTTCGTGTTAGCTTGTACACACCCACCCAAAACGAATGCGCCGTCTGTCTGTATCTCCTCAGGAATGGGCCAGCCGTTCCAGCAACAACAACAACAGCAACAGCAGCAGCAGCAACAACAACAGCAACTTCAACAGCAGACAGTGAATCAGCAGCCCAGCGTCTCTCTCATCGGAGGCGTGACGGGGGTGTCGGGAGGAGGAGGAGGCGTCGGCGTGGGAGGCGGGTTCGTGTCCGGGTCTCTTATTCCGAACGTCGTCTCCGTGGGGAGGGGGACCATCCCTAGGACCGTGCCCCTGACGGCCCTGTCCCAGGCCCCCAGCAACAACGTTGTCAACAACAACAGCTGGAACAGTGCACAGCAGCAGCAACAAACGGTAAAAACACCGATATGTCAATAAAGAACGAAATCTCAAATACAATTTTCCCTTAGTGCGAATCTTAATATAGAAGGATTTAATCATCTCCTGTCACTCTCTTTACAGCAGCAGCAGCACCAAATGATGATCCAGCAGGTAACGCAAGGCGGCCTACAGCAGCAACAGCTGCAACAACCACAACAACTACAACAAATGCAACAACAACAACAACAACCCCAGCTACTGCAGCCACAGCAGCAGCAGCTACTACCACCACCACAACAACAGAAGACACAGCCGAGACAGCAGCAGCTGCAGACGAAGGACGAGTGGTCCGATCTCTCGCCGATCCTGGACGTCTCGCCCTCGTTCGAGGCTGCGGAACAGGAGCTCATGGAGAAGTGCCAGCAGCAGGCGGCAGGGGGATCCATCCCGCGGGCCACCTCCGGGACGATCTCCGGGATGCTGGCCGACTTCAACAAGGCGCTGGGGCTGGCGGCCACTCCGACGCTCGACGAGCAGAGGGGCCTCGTCCCGCCTCCCCATCAGCAGCAACAGCACCCAGGGGGACCGACGGTCCTGACGACGACGACAGGTAGGGTCAAACTTCTTACGGCACTCAAGTGTAACAGCACAAAGCGGCGCTGGGTCCTGTAGGTATTGCAGCTGCAGTACTTACTTCAATCAAACAATGTGTTGTAAAACAGATTAGGGCCCGCGGTGACCAGGTCGGAAACTACTGTATATTAGTACATCGTGTTTCATACCTCGGCGTGTTTCAAAACATTTGCCTGTAGAGGTAATTGGCGCACATTAAGTCTGTCGTAATCCAAATGCATTCGCATGTCTGAATTATGTGTGTGGGGGTTCTAGCTGAAGTTTTGGCCTAGCCATTCGACTGTGATTCAAAATGGCGACGAGGTAGAGTGTTCCCATCGAGAGATGCATTCATTTTCAAGCATGTTTCAACTGCAATCTTTTTCATGTGTGTTCAATTGCATTAATTATCAAGTGAATTTCATTTGCATTCATTTTTAAGGGTTTTTCATTTCATTTGCATTCATTTTCAAGTGTGTTTCATTTGCATTAACTTTCAAATTTTTATTCCGGGTTAGGCGGCGCACCTCCGCCAGTGGGCACGGAGATGGACCAGAACCAGAATCTCGTGCAGCAGCAGTTCCAGCTGCAACAGCAGCAACTCATGATACAGCAGCAGCAGCAGGTGATAGCCCAGCAGCAACAGCAGCTGCAGCAACAAATGCAGCACCATCAACAGATGCAGCAGAACACTGGTACCATGCAGCAGCAGGAACAACAACAAGCGACGGCGGTGCAGCAGCAACATCAGCATCAGCAGGGAGTGGCAGCGGTGACGACTCAGCAACAATCACAGCCCCAAACACAGCGGAAGGTGAGGGGGTGGGAGGATCACCACATTTCTGTGTTTGTGAACAAGAAGTACCAATACCAAATACCATAATTGACAGTTTTAAGAAAAATAGCTTCAAAGTTTAAAGCTCGGCCTTGTTGCGATCTTACGGAAATCACAGAATTGTGTGATTTGAAGGGTTAGAGAAGCCTAACAATGCTAGTTTCTGTTTCATTTAGAAGTTAGAAATTAATATATTCAAAATAGTTTTTAAAAGTTTATAAAATTGACAAAATTTTTTTTGTTTAAAGCCACATATATTTTACCCTTTATGTTTGACGTCCCCGTTCTAGATCAGATTCCCGTGCTGCCATCTATGGCGTTTCAAAGGAACCTTCTAGCTTGGAAATTCCTTCTAAGCTAGCGATTGTTCCTATTGACCTGTAGAGTCATAAAGAAGAATTAAAGAGATATATTTATTTTATAATGAAATTAGATGAAATGTTTCAGAATTTAACCAAAATTAGTAAAAAGATTAAAATCACTTTTTGCGAATACCTGCAGAATTAAATACCTCCACAAACCGTTCTTACGCTACGAAACATATAGTAAGTGTAATGAGGCTGAGCATGGCGACCTTATTTTAACTTGGCGAGGAACGTTGCCGTCGATTCTTGCCTCTGTGCGCTATCAACATAGACATCACGACTTTTAGGATTTATGTTAACACCCCTTCTATTGGAGACTCTGCCTGTGTCTATAGTACTAGATATTCTGAATCGGACTCTGAAATGAGTTTCAATTATTAGATTTTTATACAGTTAAAAGTGTTTACTATCAAGCAATTAAAGTTAGGTATGTATGATATTTGAGGAGTAAACATTCAATACGTATTTCGTTAAAAAAATTTAAAACCTAGACTTTTACACCACCGAACTCGTCTTGAAATTTACTACCTAACTTAACTATTTTATTCGTTTAAATCACGTCTTGTCACATTGAAAATAATTAGCAAAAATTGGATGCGAGTCGATACATTTCGGAAAAGTTATTTGCCCACTAATCATTTTAACGTGACAAAACTCCTTATTTTTAATATATAGTACAATAAGTGATCTTTCCGAAACACGAACTTTCAGATTTGAATTGAATGAAGGATAGCGAAGATACTCACTACTTTTCTGGTTCACCAGATACATATTTAATGCCGATGCTTTAAAGTCGATTGCTCCATAGGTCTTATTACGCAGGTACTGTCATACATTTTATTCACACTGAGATGCTAACGCAGTCGCGATACTGGAGCTTAATAGGGATTGTAGCGCTGTGTTCAGGCCTCTCTCTATACAAAACACTCCCTTTCCCGTGACAGGTTCACAGACGTCTGCCCCAGCCTACTATGGACCAGATGCACGCGGCCATAGCAGCACAGACGCCCAAGAGCAAGTCCACGACCCGGGGCGGTTACCAGAGACCCGTCTCCCCCGTCCTCTCCTCAGCCCGGACCACCTCCTCCTCCTACGAAAGCGGCGCCCTGCTCGGAGTCCCCACACAGCAATCCCTCACAGCGACCAGCCCCGGCATCACGTGCGTCAGCCCCACGCCCACGCGGAAGGTATCCTCACTCTTCTCCCTTATACAACTTTTGTTTTAAAAAACTGTTTGGTCTTGTCTACGAGTTAGAGCTTTAAATGTTTAATTACCATGGGGCAGTGGTCGGCAAACCGCGGCTCGCGAACCACATGCGGCTCTTTGGTCTCTTGAGTGCGGCTCACCCACGTACACTTTTAAAAAGAACAACATAGAAACTTGACTTACCCAAACTTTCCAAGGACATGCAAGGCCATTGTTCACATTAGTGTTTATCAGTCATTGTTATAATTTAATTTTATGGATACCTTAAAATTTAATTTTATCAATTAATAATATCGTTATTAAGTATGATATCAAGTTTTATTCAACGTACCTATAGTTTAACTAAGACTTAAAACTTTAAGTAAATTTTAATAAGTTAATTTTAGGGAGCGAAGTGGAGTGAAAGAAGCTGTAGTGTCGACGATTTTGAAAGGTATGTTGAGATGGTTTGAACATGTAGAGAGAATGAACGAAAGGAGATAGACGAAACAAGTATACAAGACAAGTGTGGATGGGAGAGTTGAAAGGAGTCGATCTCGACGAACACACCTCAATCAGATTGAGGCAGTTTTTAGCAAATGCCAGATTTAGGAGTACCCTACTTAAGTTAATAACAATCCTACCTATATAGTTTAGGTTTAAAAAGAATTGGCTCTCAAAAGAAATTTCAATCGTTGTATTATTGCTATTTGGCTCTGTTGACTAATGAGTTTGCTGACCACTGCCCTGGGGTATATTTCTAAACATAATCCAGAGGCGAAGTGTATAGTCATCGGTAGAATAACCCATGACCACGAGATGATTCACTCTCAGATGCCAATGTAATCAATACCTACGCGATATATGGATCCAAGCTGCGAAGTCTTAAAGGTTAGCCAACTTTTTTTTATCGAATCTCTTTCGTTATTGAATAAAGTACGCCCCAGTGACGTTTTCGATAACCACGAATGGGTAGGTTCCATGGATAGGTCAGTTTCAATTAACATTTTAACCCGTTCTGCTATATTTGATAATAATTTAACGCTTTCATGTTGTGAATATGACTGAAGTTTATAGAAAGTTATAATTTTGCTTTTTATTATTTGTTACTTGTAATTTTTAGATAATGTTTTTTAAAATTTTGTAACCTTTTAATTTAATGATGTTTAAAATTTACAGTCATTCCCTCGCAAACTGTATAACTTTCGGTAATCAGGCCCTGCCGCCGATTTTATTTTGGATGTAGATTTCAAACGAAAAAATTAATCGGGGTTTGGAACCGGCATCTTCCCTGTGAATTTCATTTCATTTCCATGAAGGATTGGTTTCTGCTGTGCCCAGTGCGCGCCTGTCAGTCGGCCACGGGAGAAGGAAAAAAACAAATGACGTCTGTTTTTCTTTGTTGTTTCTTCAGTCACGGATGTTCATGCACATAGCAGAGTGAAAGAGAAGCTTTTAAAGGGAGGTGGAGAGGAGAGGTTGTCATGGAAACTCCCCTCCTTTTTGGAGATATTGGATGTCGGTTTCAAGAGTCAGTTTCCTGTAGATTGCACCCCTCCTCAACAACCCTCGCCTCGAGTGTCTGGTAAATAAAAGAAAATGAGGGAACAACGCTTTTGTGACTCGCGAAAGAGAGAGAGAGATCCCTAATAAACGTTTAATAGAAATAGTTTTTTAGTTTATAGATTTAAAATGAATTTTTATTATCTTAAAAGAGGCATCATTAAACTAAATTTTATGTTTCCAAATTGCTTTTCTGGAAAGGAAAAATTCTCACGCGGTTATTCTCACGTGTATTAGTAAATGAGGATTTTAAAATGAGTCATCAATGTACAGTGGCTAGCAAAAAAGCTAATAGAATACATCAGAAAAAGTGTTTCATCAAAATCTGAGGATATTATCTTGCCATTGTACAGAGGTTTAGTAAGGCCACATCTTGAGTATGCTGTACAGTTCTGGTCACCATATCTTAAAAAAGACATTGAATTGTTAGGGAAAATTCAGCACAGGGCTACTAAAATGGTTCAAGGGTCTTTGGGCATGAATTATGAAGATAGATTAAGAAATTTGAATATGTATACTCTGGAAGAGAGAAGGGTTAGGGGAGATTTGATTCAAATATTCAAATTTATCAAACAAGGAGATGTGGTGGGTTTAAATTTTAATATGAGTGATAGAACGAGAGGTCATGGGTTTAAGTTAAATAAATCCCATTTTAATCGGGAAGGGAGAAAACACTATTTCTATAATAGGATAATAGACAAATGGAACAACTTGCCAGCGAATATTGTTAATTGTAAAGGAGTAACGGATTTTAAGAAGAAGTTAGATATGCATTGGGGGATAGTTAAGAGGTACTAGATGGACAAACCTTGTTGGGCCTTGAGCCTGTTTTTGGTCGTCAATATTTGTATTTGAAAAGAAACCTTCCTGCTCGTTGCATGCATTCCGAATATTCGAACTTTCATCTTAGAACAAAGTAAAAAACTAAACTATTCTAGCACTTTTATTCGCCTATCTCGAATCTTATTTGACACCCCTAGAGAAAGCATTTACTGATACTACTCGTTATCATTTTTGAGCCTCCTCTAAAACTACTATACCACAAGTTTTGACAATGAGCGAGTTTCAAAATTTATTTTTTGAAACTTAGGGTTGTCACTTAGGGATGTTAGTCACTTAGGGATTTGCATTACCGAATCAATGTTAAAAGAGAAAAAAATTATAATACGATAAGCTAAGCGATACAATACTACACACATAAATACGGTGATTTTTTTCTGATTAGACTCTTATTCTTATTAGATACACTCTATTCCTCACTACTTCCACATTGTTTTTAAGCGGTTTAAGTCCCGTAACTTGGGGTTACTTGGACCCCTAACAAAAAAAGATGTATTAAATCACTCCCGCCTGTTGCTACCTGTTCGGTTAAATCGTTACCTGCTGGAGAGATGGTGAATCACGTCTATATTTTCACGACAGAAGACCCAGGAGGAGGGATTTAAAACATTTTTTGTATGGGTCCAAGTAACCCTAAGTTACGGTATCTATTTTCAAAGTAAATTCCTTTATTATTCATTTCCATGTCAATTTCTGGTCTCAATTAAGTTCTAAGCTTTTTTAAGTTTACCTGAGTATTAACGTTTCACTCATGTTTTGAAAGTTATTTAATGTTATTATGGAGAAAAAAAATCATAGTTATAATTTTATTTGGTAGTTCGGTAAAAAATATATTTTTTTATTCATCTATCCTGGTCCTTTTAACATCCCAGAGAGAGAGATAACTGCTTAAACAATATTTCTACATCTTAAAATATGAATAAAAATTAGTAGATTGACAAAGTTGTCTCTTTTGTGGAGATAACTTTGCCTACCTACTTTTTAATTTACTGACTTTACATAAGTCTTGCCAAAAAACAGCAGCAACCCCAACTGCCCCACAAGTTGGACGTTTTCACTTTCCGAAATTCAGTGTCCGGAACTTAAGTGTAAAATTGAAAAGTGGGCAAAGTCATTACAGTTGGCTGCAGCTTTCGAATTACTTCTCGAAGTTCAACATTTAAAAATGACTATGAAAATTGTGCTGTCGTTGTGCTTGCTTTTATTTAAATCTATCTTAAAAAAAATTAATTAAATATTTTAAGAACTTATGAATTCGCATATTGATGCCTAAAAGCACAATTAATGACCACTTTTGTAAATTTGCGAAAAGCGCAAAAAGAAAATTTCAAACTTGGTGGAAAACTATTGGAATTTTTTTTTAACCTTCATTACAAATTTATTATTTGGAATTGACATACATGTAAATGATTGTGCAGTCGGAAAGACCTAGACTTCCCAAAAAACAAACGTACAATGATTGTGCATCCTATTTAACAGACTTACGTTTGCTCATTAATTATTGCGATTCATTAATTAGAGATTGCGGGCATTTTATATATTTTTTATTACTTTATGTTCGTTCCTCTGAAGACCATTGCAAAATGTGATATTATGTATAATTTATTTCTTTTTTAAAGAAAAATAGCGCTTGGCCTTCTGAGGGTGGACATGGAGAGTGTGAGACAGACTCCACTGTACCACTCAACAATCGGGAAATACCGAGTTCCGTCGTTACCACGGCAACGCAAACACGAGATGTTCGAACTCGAGATAGATATTCGTTTCGTGTTACACTCTGTCGGTGGTGCTCTTGCACAGAGAGGAGGACAACGCTTTTTTACCCCCTTTCCTCCCTCTCTCTCCGTTTCACGTGAGGTCGGAAGAAAAGGTCGGATGACGTGGGCGGTTGTTTTGGAAAGATTCCAAAGAAAGATGAATTCGCACGAAGGGGGAGTCTTATTTGAAATCAATGAATTTTTTTTCCTTCTTCTTTTTCCAGTCTGTTGCCCTAACAAAAGAAGGGGGAAGGGGGGTTGGCGTTTCTGTGTTGGTAGACAAAGAGGCTGCCGTCGGTTCAGAGGAATTTTGGTGACACATTCGAACCTCATTTTATGGCTCCAATTACTTTTGTAGGCAATTCTCCAAACTGAGTTACATATTTAAATTGACTAATTTAGTAGTTTTATTGTCAACAACATATCGCAAAGACCGATATATCGTAAAATGACCGATGTATCGGGTAAGTTCGATATATCGTAAAATGCGGATGTGTTATATATATGAAATGAACCACAGGGTGGTCATCCCATTAGGTCAGTTTGCAGTCGTAAATATTAAATCATAGTTGGGCCGAGTAGTATATCACACAAAAACAAGTTTATTTACAGGGAGCTCATAGCCAATACATCATTACACGACGAAAGACAAAAACGCAGTGACATCACACAGGGATGATTACATGATGTGAAGAGGGAAAAAGGGAATTATCATCGTGTCGGAAACACAGTCGTTGTTCGAGTGGGGCAATCCTTTTAGGGAAAAAGGGTGCAGTTGAACTTATAAGTCCCGGAGTGATGGGGAATGAGAAAATATGTGCGTGGGTAGAAAGCTTTGCAGATTCAGCAGAAATGATGAGAACGAAGAGATTTGTTTTGGGAAAAAGAGAGTTTTAGGAACAAGAGGGAAAAGGCGCAAATTGTACTTAGTTATTTTAAGGGATATATGTTACAGAATATTAAGAATGGTTTTACAAAGGGGTTTGGGATTTGAAAAGAGGGTGGTTAAAGGAATTTTCTTTCACACACACACACACATATATACATATATATATATATATATATATATATATATATATATATATATATATATATATATATATATATATAATAAAAACAAAGTAGATAACAATGGAAAATGATAAACAAGCTCTTGGGGTTGGATTGGCAATTTGTTTTTAACATTGCTAATACAGAAAGAGCTCTATTTGACTTTTCAATACGGTCCTAACCCCTGATGAAGTACCGTTTTGATTAAGTCTTTCACCTTTTAATAAAATATTTATTAGTATAACTTTTACTTTAATAATTCATATTTTAGTTTTATTACCTGGATTTTTCACTTTTGCCATATTTTTTATTTTAATTTAACTAAAGTGTTTTATTTTTATTTATATTTTTTAATTTAATATATTTTATTGTTTTACAGTATATATATATATATATATACCTTGTATTATACCTTGTTTGAAACGAACCATGTCTGAAATGAACCTTGTTTGGAATAAGACTTGGCTGAAATGAACCGCTTTGTGTAAACTTGTCTCTCTTTGCAGGACCACTACGACTCGGCGGAGAAGAAGGTTCGGCGCCGCCTCCCCCCCGTCCCCCTGGACCAGGAGCCCGCCACCGCCCCCCTCCTCCTGAAGAGGAAGGACAGGGCGCGCACGCTCTCCATGGGCGCCATGCCCCTCTCCGCCTCCTGCGGGGGACCAGGGTGGACCACCTCCTCCGCCGCCACACACAGGAGGACGCCGCAGAGGTGCGACCCCCCCCACTCTCTCCTCTTCACAACACTCACCAGCACACACAGTGGGCCGCGCTTTCGGATAACGGTTAACCCTTTGCGGTCGAGAACTGACTCTCAGCCATCAAAATAACGACCCGTTCTTTTGTCCCCTGTTCTTCAAATTGAACGAGAACTCTGTGTTCTTGAACATAAAAAAATGCCTTTCTTTTGTTATCGTTTTCTTTATCGAACTCCATTTAGTAATACGCTAAAAAAAATATTCGAAACTGTGGCTAAAAAAGTTGTGATATAAAAAACAAACAAGCCAATTGCACTAGGGGGATCAACCCTGCACACCCTCTCACTATCCTTTTCCCGGAAAACAGCTGCGCTTTCTTTTCTTAGCTCGGTTAAAATGTTAGGTGTGAATAAAATTTCGGTTGAATAATGTAGTGTACAAATTTGGGCTTCATAATTTGAAAAAGTGACAAATCGACTAACTTTACGCAAATTAAAAAAACTACGTAACTCCTTTGATTTTCAATTAAAAAAATATTCTTGTATTAAATTAAAGGTTGCACTGATACGGTTCTAACAATACTAGTTTTATTTTTTTAATGAAACGTAGTTTGGGTTCTGGAATAAGTTTTACGAACGCGGTTTAACATTACAAGTTGTGCAGCGTATATAAGCTTAGTCCCGCCGGGCGTTCGTTTCTTGTTGGCTGCTTTGACGAGTTGGCGTTATTTCTTCTTTTTTGGCTTAACGTTGCGAGCCCAACCGGGTCGCTTGATGACTTCACTCGGGTGTCACCGGGGAAAGATCGGTGCATTTATTGGACAAAGAACAGGAGCAGTATGTGACGGTTTCATAAAAAAAACTACTGTAAATATAAAACATGTACCTCGATCGCTAAGGGTTAACTGCACACAATGAGATATCCGCCATTAGAAATCACAGACACAGAATTTTTAATGCAATAATGTGTTGCCATTTTGACGCCATAAATTTTAAAATTGCACATAATTCTCCAAAATATTATAAATAATAGTTATAATCATGCAAATATGATTTTTTTAACGAATTATTCAACCTAATAATCTTTCAAAAGGTTGAAACGAACCATACACACTTCAATGGTCTTAAAAGAGCTTCTGTGGTCATTCATGGCACCGTTCAAATTGTGTAACTGTCAGAATAAGTCCAGTTTGTGTATAGGTAAACGACTTAGCCGGAAAAATCCCACACAATTTTTTACGAATTTTAACCAATTTCTAGCCGTGGCCTCTTTGACCTTGAAACAGTAAAAAAAAAATTCTTGATATATATCAAATATATGTAGTACACAAATATTTAATACCAATTATTTTGTATTATAGATTCAAGAATTTCAGAAAAAAATTTTAGCGCCAAAATATAAATATTTTAAAAAGCATAGCGTTGAAAAAAAATCATAAAATTGAAAATCATTAAAATTTTGAAAAAGTACAAACCGTTATCGAATTTTTGTGTGATGTTCTCTTATACACTGACCGGACAAAATATTATTTCCAAACAAATATGAACACTCTTTTTCCTGTTCGAGCATTCAGTGCAGCCGTTGATGACCTTTGGAATGCCTCTGAAGCACCTCCACCACCTCCACAGTGGTCACCACTGTGCAGCTCTAGTGCGACGTTAATTAGCAAAACCAAAACCATCCACAGTGGTCACAACTCAGTTTTTTGAAATCCAAGTCCAATCTTAAAAATACTTTCACTATTACGGCTGCTCTTGAACAGCTCCCAAAATGCTGCAGTTTTGCTGATTCTCACTCCATGACTTCGAGCACCCGCAATCAAAGTCTGTCAAATCGAGTTTTTTTACCCATACCTGTTCAAGCAAAACGTTTCTTCTGAAGTTGTAAGTAAGCACCTTTCTTTTTCATACCTCTCCCGCCCTCTGTGACGTCATAGCTCATTTACTGTGTAAAGAGTCCAGAGTAGTCTTCACACTATTTTGGCCCCTCAGTCTACAAATTTAAATAACGTACATAAAAAAAAATTTGATTCAAAAAGTAAAAAATGAAAAAACGAGTTTAGACGGCCACTTATTAAAAAAATCTGACAGTCTCGTTGAATGTGGTTTTTAGGACGACCTCCCTGGACGACGGGATGTCGGCGGCGATGACGAGCACCGCCGACCTGGACTTCCTTCAGGGACTCACCTCTACCACCACGGACTCCTACCTGCAGTTCCTCTCCTCCAGGGAATTCCTCGGAGGACTCCTGGGCACCTCCACCACCTCCACAGTGGCCACCGCCGCCACGACCACCACCTCCGTGCTGAACAGCATCCCTTCTTCGATCGGACTGTCGGTGAGTGCGGAGGACATTCGAAATCATGAATAGCCAATCAAAGCCTTGACCCTCTGGTCCTCGCTTTTCCATCGCAAATGTCCCGAAGATTCCCGTTACCGAAGTATGCAGTACCGTCTGCGCACCGTAGAAAAAAGATATGAATATAGATGCATATATCTGGCAGTGGTGGCACAGTGTTGGATTTTTTTTTCTTTCTGAGAAAGACATTGTAGTCCTTTAAAATGTAATGAACTTTATCGCGGTTGGCGTGCAAATGAATACTGTCCGGAAAACAAGTTTGAGAAAACTTTCTATATTGGCTTTTGCACCGTTAGTCGTGTTGCATCGAACTTGAATATTTGATTAATTAATTAATAGCATTTTTTCTTCTTTTTCTTGTAAGTAAGAAAGCAATATAACAAAATATTAAATATATAACATTTAATGTCTTTTTAAAAGCCAGAAATGGGGTTTTTGATCTAGGATATCTGCACTTCATTCTATTTCAAACACCATACGAAAGAAATATATTTTTCTACCTTGCCTCAAAAGGGTTTTAAAGCGGTAACACACCATTAGTCTTCTCTTCAGTACACATTTTAACTCAGTGGTTTTAACACTAAAAGCCTCATACCACACCTAACTCTAACTGTAACTTCTGGTAGACTCAAAAATTGTTTCCTCTGTGGGCGCGTTGAAGCCAATGTGGAAGCAACCACACTGTACCCCCAAATTTATTTTTTAAAATGATCTAGTTTTGGTTTCTAATACTATAGCATTGTAGAAATATTAAATGTATATAAATATTATATTTTCTTCTTATAGAATTAATTTTTATATTGCCAAACAAATATTTTTTGTTCTTGCTTTTTAGCCACTTTAACTTTGACTTGCAAATGACTTTTCTATTTTAATAGCATATTGTATTTAAAATGGGTCTTAAAAAAATAGGAAATCAGTCAGCCAAAAGCAATACATGTCTGCTTATTTTAACGTAAAAAATATACGAAATATTGCGATAGCGATGAATGTGGGGTACAGTTGTTACCCCTTCAATTTTTCAAAATGTTACTGGAAAACAAACGCTAAAGTATTACATGGCTTTGTCTACATGTCGCTTTGTGAACAAAACGTTTTTGCAACCTGGCCTGGGAAGTTCTTCCATATGCACCATATTCACCTGATCTAGCTCCTTCAGACAATTATTTGTTTTGGTCCTTTCATCAAACATTTTCTGATTAGAGCATTACTAAAATTGGTAATATAAAACATTACATCCGTAACTTAATTCCTCTTCCAAGCCACAAACCTAATTTTAAGCCTCTAATACGGAAACTACCTGATGAAGGGATTAAAGCGATATAGGGTCCAGATAAACACTTTGATGATCTAATGTGTTGATCATTTTCCACGTAGCATTTTTCAATAAAACAAACGCTATACCAGTCATGATTCTATTTTCCAGACATGTTTTTGAATGTGATTATTTCATGATTGTAATTAAACTATAGGGCGATGTTGACCTTTTCACATCCTGTTGCAAACCGGCCCACTTGGGGCATGATTCACTGTGCTGAGAGGCCCCATTTGGGTTTGGAATGTGGCATCTTCCACTTGAGAAGTTTCGGTTCCGATTTCGAACAGAGAGCACTAGGCCGCCATTGAGAATGGTCGGAAAAAAGACAGCTCCTCCACATAAGCATTGTTTGGGAAGAAAATAAAAACAAGTTAAGTTTTTAATAAGATGTCCCTTCTCCTTGAGTCGCCGAACTAAAGAAATGCCTCGAACCTGGTAGGTTTGTAAGTGCATTCATCACATTGTGGCGCCCGAACAGGGACTCGAGGAGACAATGGAATCTCTCAAACAAAGACGCACAACCGTGCGAGGGTCGTTCACTAGGAGCGTTAACCTAGTGAATGAACTAATAGCGAATAAAGAGGAAGCCGTCAACATCCAAACAGCTTTGGATCATCTGGAGGAAAAAGCTAAAAAACTCTTTTCTCTGGACGAAAAATTCATGGAATTACTCCAAGAAAAGGGATCCAGTCAGGAAGTTTTCGACGCAGAATTCCTGACTTCCGAGGTCTACGAAGAAAAAATGATAGCTTGCCGGGTGCGGGCTAAAAAACAGCTGGAGGAATTGACGATCTCGTCGACAGATCGAATCCGAGGAGATGCCGTCGCGGTTGCGACCCCCCTCATCTCCCCCGCCCCAGCAGTCCATCGGCTGCCGGAGATACAGCTTCGAAAGTTCAGCGGACTGATACAAGACTATCTACCATGGTGGAATCAATTTAAAAAGATCCATGATAGCCCCACCGTGGAAGCAAGTGATAAGATGCATTATCTACTACAGAGTACAGAAGGAAAGGCACACTCTTTGGTTTCAAGTTTCCCCGCGACGACGGAAAATTATCCCCTCGCCATAAATCAACTCAGGGAACGTTTCGGCAGAGAAAACCTCTTAATACAATATTATGTGCGTGATATTCTTCAAATTGTGCTAAGCGGAGAAAACAAAAAAAGACGTGATATTTCGTCACTCTACGATGACCTGGAGAGGAGGTTAAGGGCATTAAATTCCCTTGGGGTAACACAGGAAAAATATGCTGCTATTTTATTCCCTTTGGTAGAAAGCTGTCTGACGGAAGATCTGCTTCGTGAATTTGAACGAAGCATGGTTTATACGGGATCGGCTGACACAGGTAACGATTTAAATAATATTATGAATTTTCTTAAAATGTATGTTGAAGGGGAAGAAAAAATACTACTTGCCCGTAATAGCTTTAATGTTGATAAAAGTAAAAATAAGACGCAAAACCCTAATTATACTAATGAATATAATGCATGCACAGCCTCTGAGTTATATAATAATAATAATCAAGCTTATAAGAATAAATTTAATTTTAAATCTAAACAAGGAAATCTTTGCATTTTTTGTGATAAGGGTCATGCCTCAGAAAATTGCAGTGAAGTTTCTAAAATGAGTTTAACTGTCAGGAAAAATATAATTTTGAAAAAGGGTGCTTGTTTTATATGTTTAAAGCGAGGGGGGCATAAAGCAGCTGAGTGCAGATCAAAACATCTGTGTATTGTATGTCAAAAGAGACATTATGTTTGTTTGTGTCCTGAGTTACAAAGTAAAACAAACAATACAGTAGTAGAAAATTCTCAGGGAGAAACAGTTAATAGCGCTTTGGCTAATCAAGCTTGCAGTTCAAATGTGGTGTTGCAAACACTAATAGTAAAAATATGTAACGGAGATAAGGAAGTTTCTGTTCGATCCATTATTGATTCTGGTAGTTCTTTGTCGTATTTAACAAGGGATATTGCGGAAATAATGGGTTTCAAAAAGTTAGGGGAAGTAAAAGTTGTTCAGAAATTATTCGGGGGTGTAGAAACGTCTGAGAATGTACATAATAAATATAAAGTTAATGTAAAAAGTTTAGATTCCAGTTATATGTGTAATTTTGACGTACTAGATCAACGTGTAATTTGTTCGGAAATTAATAAAGTGCCTAATGGTCCGTGGGTTACCGAACTTAAAAAACAGGGCGTACATCTAAGTGATGTTGAACATAAACACGTACCCGTCATTTCATCAGATATAAAGTTATTGATAGGGGCTGATGTAGCGGGAAAGTTGTTAACTGGACAAGTGATTTCACTAAAAAATGGTTTGGTTGCAGTGGGGACTCGTTTGGGTCATACTTTAATGGGGAAAATACCCTGTGATAGAATTATTGATAAGAGAGAAGCTCTTTCAGTAACTTCTTTGTTAGCAAGAGATATAAGTATATCTCAGTTTTGGGATTTAGAAGTCTTGGGAATTAAGGATCCTTTGACAGAAAAATCAAAAGCAGAATTGCAAGAAGAAACATTGCAATATTTTGAGGAAACTTTAACTAGAGATTCTGAGGGAAGGTATGAGGTATCTTTGCCCTGGGTTTTAGATAAGTCTATTTTGCCCAGCAATAAAAATATAGCTGAAAGTAGGGCCAGATCTACAAAAAACAAATTGATTGTTTCAGAAAAAATAGATGCATATAACAATGTCTTTAGTGAATGGTTAGTTAAGGATATAATAGAAAAAGTAAATAACAATAAAGAAACAGGTGTTCATTATTTGGCTCATAGGCCAGTGTTTAAAGAATTTAGTAGTACTAAAGTTAGACCTGTGTATGACGCTAGTTGTAAATATAAGGGATTACCATCACTGAATCAATGTTTAGAAAAGGGGCCAAACTTTCTTGAATTAATACCTTCCTTACTCAGCCGTTTCCGTATAAACAAATTTGGTGTAACATCTGATATTGAAAAAGCTTTCCTGCAGATCAATATTTCTGAGAGGGATAGGGATTTTTTAAGGTTCTTCTGGTTTAATGAAGAAAATTCTGATGAGTTAGTAACTTATCGCCATAGACGCGTGTGCTTTGGTGTAAAATGTTCACCATTTCTATTAAGTGCCACCTTAAATCATCATTTGAATTTAGCTCCCAGTAATCTTACCCCAACAGCCAATCTTCTGAAGAAATCTTTCTATGTAGATAATTGTATAACGAGTTTAGAAGATGAAGATAAAGTGCACAAATTTATTTTAGAAGCAAAGTTATTGTTATCTAGTGCATGTTTCAATTTGCGTGATTGGCGAACAAATGTGGGTGATGATATTGAAAGTAAAATTAATGTTCCAAGTACTGTACCCGTTCTTGGATTAATTTGGGATGTAAATTCTGATACGTTATCTTGTAGAATAGAGGATAAAAATGATGAAGAGGGTGTTATTTCTAAACGTATAATCTTATCACGAGTGCAACGAGTATTCGACCCATTCGGATTTACCTGCCCTGTGACACTTGTTCCAAAACTGATGTTACAACATATCTGGAGCTTAAAACTGAAATGGGATGAACCCCTCCCAGATAACATCAAAAAACAGTTCCAAAAATGGATGCAACAGGTACATTTGCTCAAACATATTAAAATCCCTAGATGGTTTAATTTAAATGTTAATGGTATTATTGATATAAGCCTTCATACATTTTGTGATGCGTGCAAAGATTCGTATGCAACATGCATATTCATTAGAATTGAAACTCAAATTGAAGTTGTGGTTCAATTCGTTAGTGCGCGTTCAAGAGTTGCACCATTAAATCCTATTTCAATTCCCCGCTTGGAGCTCCTGGCCTGTTTGATTGGTTCAAGACTGGCAAGCACCGTTTTAAGTGACTTGAAAGAGATCCCAGGAATTCGTCCTTTCTATTGGACGGACTCTTCCACAGCTTTGAGCTGGATTCGAAGAACGACTCAGTGGGGTACATTTGTGTCAAATCGGGTAACCGAAATTCGTTCTGTGACGGATCCTCAGTTCTGGCATCATATTCCAGGTGTATTTAATGCAGCCGACCTTCCGTCTCGCGGTTGTTCAGCTGAAAAGTTGATACTATTAAAATGGTGGGAGGGTCCATCTTGGCTCTTAAAGTCAGAAACCGAGTGGCCTTCTAGTGAAGAAATGCCAAATGAAGAAATAATTAGTTCTGAGAAACGAAAGAGTGTGTTAACTGCACATAATAAGGTCGTGAAACCAAATAATTGGTATTACGAATATTTCTCTTCATATTTAAAAATTGTTCGCATGTTGGCTTGGATTCTTCGTTTTTGTAGCAATTCGAAGAAAGTGGAAGTGGTTCGATCACCTGATCTTTCTTGCTTAGAAATTGAAAGTGCTGAAAAAGCGCTTTTCAAACTAATTCAAAATGAGTCATTTACAGGTGTAAATGATGAAAAGATTCATAATCTGAGACCCTTTTGTGATGATAATGGCGTTTTAAGGGTAAAGACAAAAGTCATTTACAGAACGGATACAATCGATTTCAGGTATCCTATAATCTTGCCCTCAGATCATCCTGTGGTACATTTGCTGATAGATCATAAACACAAAGAACTTTTACACTCTGGTGTGTCCCTGCTGATGACACATTTAAGAGAAACCTTGTGGATCGTGAAAGCCAGAAAAACAATTCGTTCTGTGATACAGAAGTGTGTACGTTGTAAACGATTCAGTGCTAAAAATTGTGAAACCGAACCTGTGTCTTTGCCTCAAGATAGAGTACAAGATTCATCTGTGTTTCAAGTAGTGGGTGTGGATTTAGCTGGTCCTCTCTACCTCAAAGACGGGCAGAAAGCTTGGATTGTGCTATATACTTGCGCTGTCTATCGTGCCATACATTTGGAACTGACCACATCGTTGTCGACTGAAGCCTTCCTTCAGACACTTCGCCGCTTCATCGCTAGAAGGGGACGACCTTCAACGATATATTCAGACAATGGTACCAACTTTGTTGGAGCCAACAGATCCCTGTCCAATGTTGATTGGGGACAGATTTCAACAACTGTTTCTGCACAGCACATCCACTGGAAATTCAACCCTCCTACAGCATCTTGGTTTGGGGGATTTTGGGAACGTATTATTCAAATGATAAAACGCATCTTAAGAAAGATTTTGGGAAAAGCCTCATTGTCGTATGAGGAATTGTTTACTATACTGTGTGATTGTGAACAAATCATAAATTCCCGACCTCTGACATATGTGTCAGAAGATGTGAATGATCTATCACCCTTAACCCCATCAATGTTCCTTCAAGAGGTAAGGTCTTCAAATGTGACTGACATTGACACTTTAGATCACACCGGTCTAAACAAGAGGTCCCAATACAAACAAAAATTGAGGAATCACCTTAGACAACGATTTCGAATCGAATACCTAGGTCAGTTGCGACAACAAACAATTCACCGCAAGAAAGTTAGGCCACTGACACTAGGAGACATTGTTCTAATTGAAGATGACACTAAAAAGCGTGCGTTTTGGTCATTGGGTCGAGTGACTAAACTTATGCCAGGCAAAGATGGCCTGCCAAGGGTCGCACAAGTAAAAACGGAATCAGGGGAGTTCTTAAGACCCATTAAGAAACTCTATTATTTAGAAATTCAAGACTCTATAGATCTTGTAGCAAACTCTAACGTTGGTAATGGTGTACGTACTAAAAGTGGTCGAACTGTTAATGCACCAGATCGTTTGAGCTATTAAGAATGAAACTTAAGAGAATTTAATATTTAGAATATTTTTTTCAATTTATACTTTTCTTGCATTTAAATTTATATGTATATATATTTTGGCATTAGTTAGTAAGCATTCTTTTAGTTAGTAAATAATTCATTGTTTTGTTTTCAATGAACAATATGTGTGTATTTGTATATATTTTTGTATATATTTTTGTATATTTGACTTTGCTTTTGTGGGGAGAGCTGTAGTAAGTAAAATTTGAGTTTATAAGTTTAAACTCAAAGGTGGGAGAATGTTGCAAACCGGCCCACTTGGGGCATGATTCACTGTGCTGAGAGGCCCCATTTGGGTTTGGAATGTGGCATCTTCCACTTGAGAAGTTTCGGTTCCGATTTCGAACAGAGAGCACTAGGCCGCCATTGAGAATGGTCGGAAAAAAGACAGCTCCTCCACATAAGCATTGTTTGGGAAGAAAATAAAAACAAGTTAAGTTTTTAATAAGATGTCCCTTCTCCTTGAGTCGCCGAACTAAAGAAATGCCTCGAACCTGGTAGGTTTGTAAGTGCATTCATCACACATCCCGATGCATCTTCAGTCAAACATCCATATATTTAATAAGAAGATTTGAAGGGAAAAAAAATGTGGTATTTGAATTGAAATTAAATTTTTAGCAAATTGTAACTATATTGAAACGAGAATCTATATTGAATATTTAAACTCTCCAACACTCAATCAAAGATTGATTATTGGAGAGTTTGAATATTTGCTTGATTAATAGAAGGTCTGCGACAGACCAGGATATTTCGAGCTGTTTTTGGCAGAAACATCGAACATAATCGATATACCGGTCTATTCCGATATATAGGTCTTTTCATATAGGTATTTTTCGATATATCGGTCTATTCCGATTTATCGTTGGCATGAAATTTATGAAATCGGTATGGCCATGTCGTGTTCACATCAGTATTTTGTGATATATCGATTCATCACCAGGTCTAATTGTTTCGTTTCTTGCATAACTCTTTCAATGTTCCAATCCTACAGGGCACGGGGGGCAGCCTGTTGGTTCGTCGCGACCTGAGTGCCCCCCACTCCCTCTCCTCCTACCTGAGAGGGGGCGTGGCCTCCCACCTACTGGACCCCGCCTCCTCCTCCCGCCTCCCATCCTACCTCGTCTCGCTGAAGCAGCAGCTGCGGGAGGAACTCAGATCGGTCACGGACATACACAGGTGAGTTAGCTTTTAGTCATCCGGACTATATTCGATCAACCGAACTTTATCTTAGTAAGTAATTACTGCAACAGTTGGTAGACTTTTATACTTGGGGACATACTGCCTCGCTTGATCCTAAACACATATGCTATAGAGATGATCTTTCCGTCGAGAACCGTACTTCTTGAAAAAGGCAAAGAAAAAATGTCGAACAGAAAGAACGCTGAAAAAGTAGTAAAGTGGTCGGCGACGCTTAGTCCTCGCTCCAGTGCTAATATTTATATTATTCTAGCTCATTGAGCATAACCCAGATTGACACCGAGTGTAGTATGGACCCTGTGAGTCGTGACGTCAAATGTTGATAGCGCACATAGGCATGGGTTGACTAGACTTTCCCTTTTTCGGCATTCTTAACTAATGGTTGCCATGCCGGTCGCCTTTCTGGTTGTGCTGACCATTTTGATCTCATAGTACTTACCAGGCGGGATTTGTTTTAAGAGAGATATTCGATTTTGCAAAATGGTTTTAATCTTTTCACTGACTGCAGTTGAATTCCAAAACGTTTCTTCCAAAATTTATACATTTCCTTGTAAAATAAGAACTTTTCAGTTAATAACTAAATTCTTCGTTAATACTCCTACATGAATCTAAGGGGGACAAACGGTTGCTACAACTGTTTAGAACGTTTTGTTAAGCTTTGTTGGTTCCTTTGAAACTACATGGATGGCAGCACAGGATATTAGTTCTTAAAGAGGGATAAAGTGTGGATAAAGTAACCACTGGCAAGTGATTAAAGTGATGTTTTTTTTATCAATTGTTGTATGAGCAATTGCATTTGCTAAAATTCCAAGGGAAAATCAGAAATCTTTCACTATAACAACCATCAATATTAATAATAGAAAAAGTTTGTCTGTCTGTGGCACGCAAAACACCGTCTCCTTCTGCAGGGAAATGTCGGAAATTTTAAACACAAGTACTACTTAACCTCTCATTGTTCACCTGCTAGCCAGAATTTAAAAGTTTAGTTAGTTATTTTTAATTAATATTTAAAGAGTTTCCATTCAATTGGAATCATAGCGCTGTAATGAGAGAAAATTGCGCATGCGTGCCCCTTCGGCTTAGTTGTTACAGCGTGGGACTTCGTAACAATTGGTCGCCGGTCAACACCCGAGAAGGGCAACTGATTTATTTTTAACCCTTTGCACTTCAAACAATTTTTAATAACACCTTTCAGCTACCCCGAGTCATTTTTACTATGAGCTACCAGCTACTCCAGGAGTAATTACAATTGTGCGAGTGCGCCTCTGTGAAAGATTGGACGTCCTTGTTGGTCATTGACTCTTTAAGGCCGAAGAATGCGTTGGGTCGGTTGTTTTCCAGTGGAAAGACCTCTCTTCCGATTTCGCGGAAGAGCACCCCGAAATTCTTATGTATAAAAATACAAATATGTTTCTAGATGTCACCGCAACAGTGACAGCGGAGATATCAATTTACCTTACAATGTTGCCGCAGCGACGAGAACGGAGTGCAAATGTTTAATGTACAAGCCTAAACGGGTTCCCCGCAGGGCGGGGCCAAACAGGCAGATCGTTATGCATGGACGATTCACTGATTACAATGCACCGCATGTGGCTGTTCGGTGGTGATGCATCATTCCCTTCACGTGTTTTTCAGCAGGCGGCGCATCACGGATCCAGATCTTTCCGGGCTGCTCTCGCACTGGGCGGCGGTCCCTTCCACCACCGACCCCCTCCTCCTCCGCTCTTCCACCCTCCCCCTGCCGGCGGGAGGAGGGAATCGCCTCGCCACCTCCGGAACCACGCCCACTGCCGCCTCCCTCCGACGCAGCAGACACAGGAGACACGCCTCCGACACGAAGCTCGGCTCCTCCTCCTTCCTGAGGGACGAGGGATACACGGTGAGTGACAGATCGGCTCCTGTGGCGTCATATTGTTTACGTGGTTTCGATCAGTTGATTCGTCAATCCGCATCAGCTCGTTAATTGATTCGCTAAATTCTGTTGGAAGGGCGTTACCCAAATGCCAATTAATCGGTGTGATGCCTCGTTTTTTCATATATTTTTATATTCATGTAATACGCCAAAGAGTACATAAAAAATATCTAGATACATCTATAATAACTTTGTTTTTATTGTATACCAAGTATACATATTGCCAAAAATAATTTACAGAAATATTTCAAAAGTTTAATTAAAAAATTTTAAAATATAGATAATGCACTGAGCTTTAGTGATATTTTAATGGTATTCACGCAATAATTCCGACAGTGAGGAGTTTTTATTGGGAGAAGAGATAAGTGATCTAAATAAAACAAAAATGATTACATTTCGCTTGTTCTATTTTATTTCGGGACAATAATTATTATCTACCCAGAACGCGTGGTCGTAAGTGATGACATTATGCGATCGGAGGACGCTTTTACGTGCTTGAAGGTTCTTTCACAAAGCCTATACACTGGTAGGAAAACCTGTGGTTTTTAAAATCATTAGTGACTTGCAATGCATCATTATACAAATGTGTAGAGGCGGAAATGCATAATAGGGAAACGCCAAGGTCACATCAAAACTGCCTTCTCTACAGACATACTCCCGAACAGATGTACTTTTTTTTTGGAAACATCCTGCACTACACGAGTCTCAAAATCTCTGATATGGCACTAAACATGACTTTCTTATGTAGGACGACCCGCTGTACAGGTACAAGTTCAGCCATCCTACCAGCGGAATGCCATTCAAGTCGTTCGAGTTCGAGTCCATCGACGACCACCTCCGGACCGACGGCGGAGTCTACGGCTCCTCCCCTTACGTTCGTGGCTCCTCCCTCTTGGCGAGGGGAGGGGCCTACCAGCCGCGACGATCCTCCCTCACCGACACTATGACACTGAGAGACACGAGCCTCGCGTCCAAGTCTCTGGACCTCAGGAGATACAACAGAGACATGGCAAGGTGAGCATCCATTCCCCTCTTTGCCTCGCAATACTAGATATAGCGGTCACATTTATTATATCACACTGTTCTTTTTTTTTTTTTTTTTATAAAGGAACGTCGGCAATGAATTTCTTCAATACTAATCATGTTATGTAAATAATTTTTCACACACAGAAAAATATTAATATTTGATTAACACGCATGAAATTTCGCTCAAGTGTAAATAAAGCAATTCTATTTTTTTCTGACATATTTTCCATTATTCAAAATCGTACTATGAAATAATATTTATTAAAATGATTTATTAACAAAATGTAAACTTATTTAGTTAACTGTCTCAAGCATTGTCAGGTGGCCTTCCGGCCTAATCACCAAATAATAAGAAGTCAATATTGTGGGTCGGTGTTTTAGTTTCAAAAATAAACAGCTAGTATATGAATTAAGAAATTGAAAACCTGTAGTGACATCGCTCGCCTTCCTCAAATTCATCGTTTCGACCATCCTGGGTTTCTGATTGGATAATTGGACGCGACTTCCAGGACTTCAGATCAACCGATTGTCTATTCCAGAACGAATTGGGTTCGTATTCAAATGATCGGAAGTCCTAGAAGTCGCGTCCAATCATCACATTATCACTATTGTCCGATTAGTGTGTAAGTCTCATCTCGGTCTTTCCAACGATATAATTCTTTTTGTTCGGGGTATAGGATTTTCTAATGTTTCTCAGGTGATTTTCAGGTGTTTTTAACAGACCGATTATTCTAACGAATCATGTTTGATTTGCTGGTCATGTTTGATTTCTCATATTCAATAACCTCGCCAAAGAAGTTTCACTTCAAAAATTAGTTTTTCTTTATTTTTAGTGTTTTATGTAGTGTTTATGTTTAGGCAACAAATTTTCAGTCAATAAGTAGCGCCAATCAAATACACAAAACTTCGCCGTCGTGTAGTAAACCTAACATTGGTAGGTCACTGCCATTCACAACTTTAGGCTCCTAAATCTTTATAAACCTGACTTCCGTTTTATTCGTAGGAACTCGCGGGATTCAATTCAGATTCACAACTCTTTGAGAAAAAATTTAAAGAATGTATACGTGTAGACGCATAAAATATCATTGGGAAATGTAAGTTATTCCACGATCAAAATAGGGTAGGTGATTTCCAAGGATAGTAAAGACTATATATAGAAGGTGCGCTCGTTTTTCGCTTTTTGAAAGTGGGCAAGGAAAGGCAACTAAATGACGTCATTTTAGCTCCGCCTTACTTTTGACATCATTTTAGCTCCGCCTTACTATCGGTTTTTGAGCATTCTCATTGGCTGTGTGTTTCAAGCATTGCTACTTAGGTTCGATCCTGGTTGGGTAACAACTGGTGATTTAATTTTTAATTAGCAAAATAATGTAAATATCTGTAAATAATTGTGTTCAGGTAACTTCACTACTAATCCGTCCTTGTTTTGTTATGTCCCCGTATTTTACTTGATACAAATTGTAACTCATTTAATATGTCCAATACAAATGGATTGACCGGATAGTTCCGACCACTATTTTACTCTTTCAAAATTCATGGACATGCCCTCGTGGCAGCTAATATTATTTTAATACGCTTAATTTATTAAGCAACTCTTTTGCAATTTTTCCATACTAAATGCAATCCTTAAAATATAATTTAAACTCATAAAATGCAGTAAAAGTAATTAAATAAAGTTAGCTTATCACTTTTTAATAGTTCACAAAAAAACGATTAGATGGCAGCACCATCAAACAACGCGCCCGGATCTAGTTCAGCCTTGCCATTGGTTCAAACGAGAGCATTAGACACGCCCACAGAAGGCGAAGTAGGCGTCACTATACTATGACGTCAAATAGTTGCTTTCTCCGCCTTCCATCAGGCAGCGCGAGTACGAGCACACCTTATATATATATATATATATGGTCTTCACTATCCTTGGGTGATTTCCACCTTAGAGTCACGTGATTTTCGCAAGTATTCTTGTCATAGGTTTTAGAGCTCTGAAGTTAAAGTGCCCCGTAGATGTGGTGTAAATATAAAGAATCTTAAAACTACATTTTTTAGATATATTGTTTTCTAAAAAAGCTAATAAAACTTAACATCATTGACGAAATCACGCTAAAACAGCTAATGCAGAATGATCGCAAATGCCTAATGGAAACGAATTTAAAATATCATTTCCGTACCCTGCTTGACTTAATGAAAAATAATTTAAAAAAAAACAGAACAGGAAATGGGCACATTCCCTTCGTGTAATTTGTAACAAATACACTTGCTTTGTGCATAAGTGCTGTACATGCCTGCGTGATTACATTTAAGGCACTTGCTAGGTAAATTACAGTGTTTTCTTTAAAAAATATATCCACTTATTTAAAACGAAGTAATTTTACTCGTTAATTTTCGTTTTCTAAATTTTTATGAATATTTCTCAGGCGATGCTGTTTGTGTGTGGAAACAATATTTTATTAACTAACAGAGGATTTTACATTTAAACTCGTCTCGGCAATTTCCTTTCATGCCAAACTATTGTGAAACTTGACCCGAAACATTGTAACATCGTGAAGACCATTGAAAATCGTAAAAGCCGAAACATTTGTTTCATTCTTCTATTTTCGATTAGCCCCTTTGGCAACGTTCCAAACGGTTGCAGCGCCGTCTGGCGTCGTTCTTATCCCGCGTTTGCGGGGAGATAAAAAGTTCTCTGGAATGGTTTTCCTTTTGAACATTTCCGTAGCATAAGATAAACGGAATTTTTTTTAAATTTAATTACGGAATATATAAAATGTCTTGCGATTAAAGAAGCAAAACTTTATCCCAATCACACGGAGGGTAATATCTTGGACATAAAATCAACATCGCGAATGTATATTACCACATTTCATTTGAAATAAACTAACACTTTTATAGTTTTGTGAACATATTGGGATCTCTGACCATGATGTAAACTTATATTCTTCATTGTAATTTTTGATAAACATTTTATTAAAAAAATATTTTATTTTACGTTTAAAGTAAGAGTTGCCTTGTAATTTTACAGCATGTGCCATTATTATTTTGTGAGTAGGGAACGAACTCCGCTAACTTCTGTCAAAGGCTTTTTTAAACCCCTTCTCCCACCTCATCGATCGAGGAAGGTAAGACCAGTAAAAGAACTCAAAATCTCCTTCCCTTCAGGCAACTCCTCCTCTACTCCGGTCTTTCAAGCGGTTGAGAATCAACCGGATTATCTCATCTGGCTGATTCTCCATTCCTTGAAAAACTGGTTTTCGATTGAATATTTCACAAATTATCACTGTGTGTGGAAACGCAATAGTATAATAGTACCAAGTTAACCCTTTGGGACTTGAGGGGCGATTCACAATAACCCAAATGGCGACTTGTTATTTTGTTTCATGTTCTTCATACTGAACGAGAACGGCATGGTCTTGGATCTAAAAACGTTTTTTTCTTTTCTTTGTCCAACTCTATTTAAAAGTACGACATTACTTGGGCGTCAATATATTTTTTCTGGGCATCAATATACTTTGCACTCGAGTGCCGCCTTTAAGTCACCAAAATAACAACGTGTTATTTTTTTCTCTGTTCTTCAAAATGAAAGAAAACAACATATTTTTGATTTCAAAAAATTATTCTCTCACAAACATGAATAGAAATTATTTTTGTCATCTAGAAACAGTATTTTCATAATCAATAACACACACACTCTCTCTCTGCGCCCCCAGGGCCTCCACGGCCGAGCGGTTAAAGGCGTCAGCTGGGAATCCGAAGATTCGTGGTTCGATGCCAGGCGATGGACTTGACAAAGAAAAGTAAAAAGTAGTGATCTTGTGATCGGAGGGTTGCCAGCTTCGCTACAAAATACTAGAAAAGTCGTCCAGAACATCCTCAAAAATGAACGGCGTGTATACGGGACTGGTGCACGATACATCTGATCGGGGTCCAAAGTCCCGACGTCTATTGAAGGCGTTGGGTGCCAGTTCAGATGTTTCCTCGTCATCTGACCATGGTTCTAAATAAAGAGGTGCATGTATGATTGTGTATGTGTTCCCGGGTCTTTTCTTCGAGATAGACCCCGAACCGTCGCTAATAACCCACTGTGCAGCCTAGTGTGACGTTTATTAACCAAACCAAACTCTGCGCCCCCAGGTTGCGTCGTCACACGGACATCGGCCTTGTGTCCTCCGCCCTGGGCCTCGACCCCTACGGGAGGACGAGCGTGGGAGGAGGTGGGGGCGGAGCGTGGCGCGAGAGGAGGACGATGCGGTCGTGGCACCCCTCCCCCTACGTCTCTTCGGAGGACGAAGACGAGCGGGAGGAGAAGAAGGCCAAAATAAAGGCCGAGATAGCGCGCAGGAAAGAGAGACTGCTCATGCAGCACGACATCAGAGGTACGCAACTTCTACCTTCCTTCCTCTTCACCTCACGCTTTCTTCGCAGGCGGAATATGTTGTGACATGCAGCAGGCTATATTGGGTTTGAACATGGAACTGTGAGGCAGGCAACTAGGAATTAAAAGTCTCTATTGAGTGTTTTTTTTATTGTTTTGTGGTGGTTCCTTTATATACCCGATACCATCCAGGGTGGTTCTGTAATTACTTTAGTTTAACGGATAATGTATCGGCGTAGAATGCGAAAGGTTCCCAGTTCAATCCCAGGAGACAGCACTTCGCACAGTTAAATTAGACTAAGCGCAAAAAAATAAACGCTCATCGGCACTTTGGACTTAACATGTTACAGTATTGACATGTTACAGTATCGAATTAATCAATATACAGTATAATAATATAAGAATAACAATATACTGTATATTGATTAATTCTTCACGATTATAATTGCGACCTTATTTTAAACAAAACATTAACATCAGAGCCAACCACCTTTCAAGCGAGTTCTTAATCTCGAACGGGACCGTAGGGCTAGTCTCTCTGCAAATTCGAACTAGCTCTCGACGAGGTTCGCTCTCTCAGAGAATCAGTATTTTAATTGCGCATTCAGTCCATTATCGCCCCCCTGTGGCAAGAAATAAAACGAATAAGTTCTTGACCGGGCAGTAATTATAGAGCCTTTCGTTTTTATATCGATATACCCTACCACAAAACCAAACCTATCGATAAAGTCGTGTATCTGTCATTTAAAGTGACCAGCACAAAGACTGTTGCTCTTCATAACATACTCCTGAGAACAAAATTATCATCTGCTTGCTGGCCTGATTTTATTGTTAGTAGATGAACAAACCCACGTAATTATTGAAGTGTGAATAAGTTGACCAAAACGTTACTACTAGGATCGTATTTGTAAACGTACGTTAGTTACATTTAGTATTTGTACACTATGAACTGTTTTTGCACATAATTTTAATTTTAAATATTACAGAAATATATTAGGATCATTTGTTTGTGGTTTTCATTTCTTGACAGATACACAACTCTGTATTATATAACTCAAAATCTAAGATGTTTAATTTTAAAAATTCATATTTCCCAACAACATTCCCTTAATTATATTACTATCAATGAATTTAATCACCTAAGAAATAGTAGATAAATATTTCCCTCATTGATTGAAGGACCATTTTTGGGAGCAAAAATGCCTTATATAATTTTTTATTTTACTAGACCAATGTCTACTTTAATTTCTTAATCGAGCATGCGCAGAAGTAGTAGAACAGGAGGTTCTAATTTTTGTGTTTTAACTGACGATTTTACCGTAATATTCACTCCTTATCAAACGAAAGTTCGAAAGCACTTCTCCGTTCCGATTGATTTCTGGAGGGATAAACATGTATCGCTGACAGTTTTTTCGTAAAGTTATAAACCGTTTTTTATTTTAAAATTGTGCCCAGCTTGTAATTGTGCTTTTCTCAATTGTGCTGGTAACTAAATTAACTGTATGAATAAAATAAGCAGGACAAAGTAACTAATCTAGAACAATAGCAGAAAAATGTGGAGCCTTGAAAAAAACCCAGCTTGAATTGTGTTTAACAAATTTCTGCTTTTGCAGGAGGCGTCTACGACGATCGTCTGTACTCGAGCCCCATCTCCTTGGAGAGCGGAGGCTCGTCACAGGACGAACTGGACGAGTACCACCACCTTCTGAGAAGACATCCCGCCTACACGTCCACCTCTTACAACAGGAGGCAACACCACAACAGGTGAGGTGAACCTTCCTTATTTTGTCCCGAAATCGTTTTCGATCATTCGTCGATGATGATGTATACGCTAACCCTTTTGTGAAAGTATAAAGATATTTCAAAATGATTTCTCTGATTACGAATGACTATAACTTAGTTGTGGACATCGTTAAGAAGAAAATAATTATCACAATACAGAAAGATCATAGTTTAGTTGACGTTCTTTATAACTGTTTCATATGACTTGGTCACATTGACAACATCCAAGCGGTAGTTCATTTCACACTGGACATTGTGAATCGTTTTCGTAGTGATTGATTTTTCTTCCACGCTTTTAGTTTGTTTACTTCAGTTGGCAAAAGAGTCGTAAAGAAAATAAGTCACAAAGAGTCATGTCAGGTAATCTCGGTGCCCATCTGCTTCGTGCGGATGGGGTATGTCTTCAATTCTTATTGATGCACTTATCAGTAGTGGGGATTGTGTGTATAGGGTGTTTAAAAATTATTTTTTCAACTTTGACACGCAATAAAACCAAAAGTAAATAAGAAAGCAAAGTTATGTTGCTTGTTAATGTAACAATAATATATGAGGTTTCATTTACACAGGTGTTTTCTCCAAAATCCATAAAGAACCATTCAACGCACCATTCCAAAACCATTAACGCACCAACATACCATCAACGCACTGGGCATTCATTCTCTTAATGATGGGTATATGAACGAACATTATCTTTACCACGTTGACACGCAGTAAAATCTAAAGGCAATAAGGTTGGTAAGTTATGTTGTTTGCACATGTAACAGCAACACCCCATAAAGTGTTATACATACTTGAAAACAAAAATTTTAGCTGAGTACAAATAAAATTTCATATGTTGCTGTTACATGTACAAGCAACATAACTTAGTTATCTTATTTCTTTTAGGTGTCATTTCGCGTCAGTGTTGTAAATATAATTCATAAACACCCTTTATTACCATAGAAACCGTTTAAATTTCCAAAACTTGGAGTGCCACTTACTCCAGCTCGCCATTCCTAATAACCGTCACTCGTACTCATTTCTTCCTGTGCGTATAATTTCGAAATAGGATGATTCGTTCTGAATGGCCCTGTATACCTACTAGGCTAAAAAGACGACCGACAGTTACCGAATGACAATCATCTGCTTTGATCGTCCACTCTGACAGAGGTCTATCAGGGTTTCAATTTACCCACTACATATTTATGTAATGTGATATGGCGGCTTTAAGACATAGCTGATGAGATTCTCAGCTACACCTTTTCTGGTAAAAACGATTTTACGAAGGGACTATACTCTCATTGCTTTATGAAATGTGACCTAAAATTCTATTGTGACCTAAAATTCTTTTATAAACTTCCTCTAAAGGCAACTATCTGGATTGCAGCATCCCTTCCTTATCTCTATCAACCATTTTTATTAAGCCAAAGGTTCCTCTAGCGTTTGGGGGTTCAGGAAAGCTCAATCAAGTTACCCACAAAAACACTACTGCCCCATCGGAAAATCCGAATCCTCACAAACGATGGGCATACTCTAAGCTATTATTATAATTTAGTGGTGGTAGAGTATCGGGCCCTTCTAATTTTGAAATTTGTAACTTCTAACTTTTATGTCATGAAATGACCAATCCATAGGACTGACCATATAACCCTTTTTTAAATGAAGCGCCATGGCGATTGAGCAATGAACAACGTCACTCCTCTCCCCTTAGAGGGACTCCCCTTTTATGTCATGTCACCGAATGTCAAACTGACTGTCTCCCTCCATCTCTCCGTTTCAGCGGGGGCGGCGGCAGCGGTTCCTACCTGGGCTACGATCGCGGCTGGCCCCCTTACTGCGAGTGGGGGGAGGAAGAGCTCCTCCCATACGACCCCTCCTACGACTGCTTCTCCCCTTCCGAGCTCCTGGCGCCCATGCCCATCCTCCCGGACATGCCGACCCGCTCCAGAAAGCTCCTGCACGAACTCCAGCACTACGGAGGAGGAGAATACAACACCAGAGCGACGTCCGGTGAGATCCATCACTCTCTTTCCCGTACCCAGATTTGTTTTACTTACAGATTTGTCGCACTTTTTGTGTTGTGCAAAAACCCATTTTATGCTGTGTTACAGCCAGGGCCACATTCGTGTCCAGCCTTTCCCAGCACTTTCCAAAGTTGGTTATGGGCGAGTAGGGTGACAACTGAACGGAAATAAGAACTGGAGAATAAACTATGCGTGTGCGAACGCTTTACGCTCTTTTGGGCCAAGGCAGAAAAATATAGTCCTTTTGCATGGTGTTTGGCATAGTATGAAATACAGATAACTTTGTTTTAAACTGCCATTTCTGGCTGTCAAAAAGACATTAAATGTTTCACATTGTTTTGCCTCACTTGCTTTCTTACTTAAAAGAAGAAGAAAAAAAAATATATATTAATTAATAAAATATTCAAGACTGACACAACACGACTAATGGTGCAAGAGCCATGGTAAGTATTTATTAAGTAACCTGTCCACTCCCGAAGGATATACAGGTGTCTTAATGTGACTCAGTCTCAACAACAGCAACCCCCCTCAGTCGAACGATTATTTCAAACAAACTTTGTAAGAGTGAGAGGTTTTGCCGTGACATGCAGACTGCACATTCAAATCGTTTACAATGTTTCTTAAACACCCATAATAGGGTGGAGCAACACGCTCTTGTAAATATTATTTATAATACATTTAGTTCAAAGGGTTACAAAATTTTCACCATGCTGGGAGTAATCACTCTAAGGGGGGGACAATACAAACATGAAACATAGAAAATACACACATAATATAAAACAAAATACAAAATACAATTCCAGTAAGGGTTGTGACATTTCCACTGTATAAGTTTTACAACTGTGCAATTTAAACATTTGTGCTGCAAGTAAAAGTTTTAATGCATTTTTGAGTTCATTTTTTTATAAGTGAAAGTCAGAAATGGCAAACCTGGAAGTCACGTGCATAAACGTTACGGGAGCCTGTTGTCGTGAATGCAACCGTTTAAATGTGAGTTTTCTCCATTAAGGATTGCACAACAGTTTGAAAAAAGTTTACATATTTTCTGTTTAGTAGAAGAGTTTTCATGTTAAGCGCAGGGAAATTTAGAGGAAGTATCTGAAATCTGAGATGCTCAAACTCCGCACAATCGTATACATAGTGGTGTACATCCCCTTCATCATCATTGAAAGGGCAAATGGGATTGCCGTGGAATAGCCGGGCCTGATGGACGGGAAAAGTTCCGTGACCAGTTAGGAATTGGTTTAGGTAAAAGTTCGTATCGCATCTGCGGAGGTTAACTGTGGGGAAGAAGTTATAGGTGAATCTCCCAGTAGTTGAAATATCCCAATCTCTTTGCCAGACCTGTACGCTTTCAGTCTTTAGAAAGTTGGAAAGTTGTTGGCTGGAGTATTTTACCGTACAGTCTATTGTTGAGGATGAGGTGGATGTTTTAGTTGTGGGTGTCTGCTTCTTCATTCCCCTTGGTACCCGCATGGGCCTTGATCCAGTGAAATTGTACAGTGACCTCTTTTTTACGTAATTTTTCAGTTATTGTTTTAATCTCAACGATCCAATGATGCGTATCTTCTAAACGGGTTAAACTTTTGAGAACGGATTGGCTGTCGGAGAAGATGTCGCAAGAGTCATACCGTTGCAAGTGATTGTACACCCATATGAAAGCTAAACGTAGTGCATACAATTCAGCCAAAAACACAGTAGCGTTGTTAGATAATCTTGTGATTTTGAAGTAATGTAGGTTACCTTCTCTGTAAACAATGTATGCACAGCCAACTTTGAATGTATTATCTTCTAGTTCAATTTTGGAGCCGTCTGTAAATATTTCCAGACCGTGGTTGGTTGGCGCCTTGTGATCAAAAGGAAGCGATGTCATTTTCAGAGGATTAATCAAGTTTTTGAAGAAGTATAACTCTTGTTGGGGAATGTGGACATTGTAGAAATTTAGATCTGCCCCCAAATTTTTAGCCTGAAACTTGACTTGTGAGATTTTTGCTTGAATGTGGATAGGTAGTATTCCGGCCAATATATTCAGGGCTGCGGAAGACGTAGTCTTGTAACACTTTGTGACGAATAGCAGGAGAGATCTCTGAATTTGCAGAAATTTTATAATTTGCTTTTTTCCATCGTGAAACCAAATCTCGCAGCCGTATAAAATCATTTTTTTCAACTGCGCGAATGTAAAGCTCTTTGATGATGTCCCCTTTAATACCCCAGGTTGGTCGTGCAATGCGTGCAACCTTCTGTATCCACTTTATGGTCTTGTCTCTTAGAGTAGATAAGTGAGGCATGAATGTGAGAACTGTATCAACCGTAATGCCTAAGTATTTTATGGTGCTTGTATTTTTGAAGGAGCTTTGCATTATTTTGATCTTTATACACCACTTGGGATCTTTTTTGTAGGGGATAAGGAGAAGTTGAGTTTTAGCGATGCTTAGTTTGAGAGAAAAATCTTCACACCAGTCATATATAAATTTGGTTGCATGTTGAATTTTGGAGGTGATTTCTGCTTTAGATTTACCATGTAAGATAAACAAGAAGTCATCGGCGAATGCTATGAGCTTACCTTGGTATTGTCTGTCGCTGTTTTCATAGGCCTGTAAGAGTGTATTGGCAATACACAACCAGTATATGGGGCCCGAATTTGAGCCCTGGGGTACACCGCAGTTGTATGATTGCGATCTGTAGGAAGTTTTGGAGATGTGTGTAACCAACCTTCTTTGAAGTAATTTGTTACTATTTTCAAAAGCTGATGAGTTACTCCGAAAAAACTAAGAATTTTTAAGATATCACTCCATCTAATCGAGTTGAATGCGTTTTTTTATATCGAACGACAGCAAAGCTGTGTGACTGTTATTTTCTTTGTTTATTGTAATGAAATTTGTAAGATGAGCTAAAGCGTTTAGCCCTTGCCCCGGCGAAATCCATATTGATTGTCGTGGAAAAGAGCCATGGTAAGTTTTTTTTATTTCCTGTCCACTCCCAAGGGATATACAGGTGGCCAATTATGACTCCATCGTCACGGTAGAGTGACAAATTTCACTCCATAGAATGGTATTACAATGGTTGTTTACACACTCCAAGTGGGAAATGAGCAACACGCTCTTGGAGGTTTCACATAAAGTATCAATCAACTGTTACATATATCTCAGTATTGTGAGTAAAACTCTCAGAGGGAAAACAAAATAAAACTAAAAATAAATAATAAATAAATAATTGATTAAAAAGAAAAAAGAAAAATACACACACAAACGAAGTCCATTGGTGAGTGACATTTTTCATATTTGAAAGAGTTCGAGAAATCATAATCCGTAAGAGCCATGGTAAACTGTTTTAGCTACTTGGTCTTCTAAACAGTATTCATCCGCACGCCACGGAAAAGTACATTTCCCTCAATGGAAGTCATCACTCGAGTTCTTATGTTAGCTTAGTGAGTATGGCCGCTCCATTAGTGGCAATAATTGTCAAATGTTAGACGCTGGGAGGTACTGGAAGTCTGGTCGGAGGAGGTATTGGAAATCGCGTTAGATAGGAAATTAGGCACAAAAGTGTTCAAGATTTTGAAACAAAGCTAAGCATGTACAGTGCATGACTGGGTACCCATGGCGTCAGGTGAAACAGAAATCAAAATGAAACAAAGTGCAGATGTTAAATTGGGAAATTATTGCTAAAATGGTGCAAGTTTGATAAAAATGTGTTCAAATGTTTTTGAGTTAAACCCGGACAAACAGACAAAAAAAAAATGTGATTTTCTGAATCAGTACATCTTACTTCTTGCAAAAAACTCAAAATGAGAGGTCTTATTCTAATCCCTAGACAAATACGCCATTCTTAAATATATATGTTTTGATTTACATTTCATGTATATTATATGTAGGCAGTACTTTAGTTTTATCTCGGATAATTCTTATTTTAATACAAATTATATCCAATGAATAATCAGTATATACTTTTAAAATTCTAACATTTATCCATTTATAATATTTATTGTTTATTTCCTTAATACCAAACTATAGATCCAGCATTGTTTTAGAATTGCACCTCCTCGTCCATTCGCGAACATGGAGAATATTGCGTCTGTTACGCACTCCTACGTAGATGCTGTCCGTGTGTGTATTTGTCCAAGACAGAACTCGCTTCTTATTGAGTTAAAAATATATCTGACGAAGAAACACATTTTAATATTGAAGAAAATAATGAGAATTTCGCCTTTCAGTCCGTATGAAACATCGCACCTGCCAAGCACTCCTATTTCAGATAATATCAGTTAATTTATATACATGGGGTTTCAATAGTTAGGGGGGCAATCTACCCCTACATTTTCCTGTCTTTAAATATTAAAAAATCCCTACGGGAGCTCGTATTCTCTCATTCAAATTGTAAACCATCTGAACCAATTGTAACCATCTGATCTCAACTCTAGAGGAATAAATCATTTTAACCAAATTTATCCGCCCTTATTATATTTTAACGACTAACCTCCCCTCCCAGAGAAATGGGTGTGGACACCGTCACAACTCGAACTCGCGGCTTATTGTTCCAAAGTCCCACGCACTACTGACTACGCTACAAAAGCAAGTTCTAGATAGAACTTGGAAATATTTTTTAAAAATACTTCTTTATGTAATAAATCCTTTAAAAGCATTTTGAAATAAACCTTTGATATTCATGAGATGAATTGTCATGGGGCTCCGGGAAATCCTCTCTATTTTGACACAATTCAGATTCGTCGCATGTCGGAGATGCAGAACTGATCTCTGCATCGCGGTAGCAATGTCCTCTTGTCTTGCGACGGAATATTATCCAAGCCCCTATTGACTTTAAGAAACGCGTGTGGAAAAAAGAAAATTCGTGTGCTGATACTTCCCGTGTTCCAGGTTCCCAGCCGTACCACCCGCATCCAGACGAAGAGTACGGGGGACGCGGATCCGACGAGCGTCGTCCTTTGGCCCCGTCCCAGTCGTCGATGGACAGACATCCCCGGAAAGCCCAAGTAAGAACGTACGCATACCATTCTTTTTCCTACATTACGCTTACTAGATACTCCTCCTCTTCCATCTCGCCTCCTGCTATTCTCCCTCCCCCCCTTCCTTTCCCTACACGAAGTCCACACACTCTACTTTGAAATCAATTTCATGTGCACTCAGACTTATTTTCTTTATTAATCCTTCCTCAGAGCAATTTAACAGTATCTTAAAGTATATCCATTGGAGATACCATGCAAAGTGTCTTCCAAATCCGCGAACCATTCCAAATTATAGACACTTCATTTTTGTTAATGTATTCAATTTCAAAATATAATATGCCCAATTTTAGACAGGTCAATAAAGACAGTATTTTATTAAAATACAAATACAACGTTAAAATACGCAATAAAAGTCCATACAAATCTGGACATGTTTCGGGAGATACCTAGATGAAGGGAGATGTATCTCCCGAAACATGTCCAGATTTGTATGAACTTTTATTGCGTATTTTAACGTTGTATTTGTATTTTAATATTTTTAACGCAATGTTCTATAAGACGAGTTTTTATCTTAAAGACAGTATTATCAATCTTAAAAATCCAAGGACAGATTTTGTTCGATGTTTGTGTTCCCTGAACTACAACCTTCTTATTCAATACTGAAGGTTTTATTTTAAAATGTGTTTCCAATTCAGAATTTAATTTTTTGTGTGTGACTTTAAATACGATAATGAACGGCATATTTCACTCTTTTTTTTACTTCATACTATTTAAGTTCTTGCAATTTGTTGTTTATATATAACACATGCATGTCTCTTAACTCTTTGCACTCGAAGAACAGGTTTGATATTTACGTTCTTTTTATGGAACAGTTACTTCTCGTTTCCGTTATTTTAAAGCGGTATTCTTTAGCACGTTCTTTTTACGTTAAGGGTAGATAATTATAAAAAATAAAAAAGTGACGCTTGAAGCTGAATATTCATCTCGGCATACGAGACATATATTGAGTGGTTTGCGTCATTTGTGAAATGTCTAAAAAACAAATAGGGAGTGTGAGGAATTTCAATGTGAAGAAAGTTTTCAGATCCTCTAAATACTTGGTGCTTCTGGATGACAAGGATAATTTCTACCCATGTCTGTGAGGAGAGAATAGTTTTTTCAACAGAACAATGTGTGTTGTTCTCTTTCATTTGAGGCCTCCGTGGCCGAGTGGATTAGGCGTCAGCTGGGAATCCAAGGGTCCCCGGTTCAAAACCTTGCGATGGACCAGACTAAAGAATAGTAAAAGTAGTGATATTGCGATCGGAGGGTTGCCAACTTACTAGAATGTCGTCCAGAACATCCACAAAAAATAACGGCGTGTATACGGGACAGGTGCACGATCAATCTGATCGGGGTCCATAGTCCCGACGTCTATTGAAGGCATTGGGTGCCAGCTCAGGTGTTGTCCTCGCCATCTGACCATGGTTCAAAAATAACGAGTCATCGTTCCCGGGTCTTTTCTTCGAGATAGGCCCCGAACCGTCGCCAATAGCCGATTGTGCAGCTCTAGTGCGACGTTAATTAACCAAACCAATCTCTTTCATTTTGACGAACGGAGAATAAATAACTCGTCGAGTGTTCATTATGTCGATATCCAAGTGATGTCATACTTTCAAATGAAGTTAGATAAAGAATAAGAGCTGACGAAAGGAAGGCGTTTTTTATGTTCAAGAATATGTAAATCTTATTCAATTTGAAGAACAGACACCAAAAGATCTGACCCTTTTATTGGTTAACTTTATAGATCACTTGAGTCCAAAGGGGTAGTCCTTTGCACTCCAAGAACTCTTTGCGTTTTCCGTTCTTTCTACGGAACAGTTATTCATCCTTATGTTCTTTACCCTAGAATTTGTTATGCTTATAGAAAAAATAAACATAATCTGTTTTGGATCTGCAAAAGCACGAATTGAACAAAATATCGATGTTTTTTAAACAGAAGATCATGCTGTTCTCGTTTATTTTAAAGAACAGGGAACCAAAAGAGCGAGTCGTTATATTGTCGCCTGAGCGGCGCCAACGGAGTGCAAAGGGTTAAAAACGACACATACTCTTTAAAATTGAATTTTTTTTTTAATTATGCAAACAGTAAATGTACAATTGTGTGCTAAATATATTTTTATGTAGATTTTCTTGTTATAACATAACTTATAAGGAGTGCTCTTGTATCAATGAAATGACTTTTGAATGTGTTTGTCCTTCTTTTTCTCCCGCAGAACACGAAAGGCAGTCAAAAGTACGATTTTCCTGTAAAAAGAATTTTGCTCACTCGCGATCCCAAAGATCGATCTGTAAGCGGTAAGCACCACTCCCTACGCACCACTGCTCTCTCAACTGCTGCATGCAACACACACGTGTTATAAAATACTCATCTGTGTTCTGTGCAACTGACATGTTAGAAAATGACCTACCACTCTATGCAACATGCGTGTTGATTGTAATATGTTCAGTATACAAAAGTTCACATATTCTTCATATTTAAACGTTACCCATGTCATCACTTTTCGATTAAATATTTTAGCAAACATTTAGAAATATAAATATATTCCCCCCCCCCCCCCAATTTTTTATATAACACACACACACACATATATATATCAGGTAGTTGAATAAGTTCTCGCTGTTTTTTTGTGAAAATTAATGTTTTATTTAAAAAAATCATTAAAAAACATGTTACTGAAAGTATTGTCCATAGCTAGCCACTATTTTCCCTCATCTTTCTGGCAGCATTTGAATTCCACGTCGGAAAAACGACTCGTCTTTTGAGGCTATCCAAGAGTCGACCCAATTTTTGGCATCTTCATAAGAACGGAAGTGCTGCTCAGCCAGCCCATGCGTCATCGACCAGTACAAATGGTAGTAGGAAGGGGCAATGTCTGTTGAATACGGCGGGAGGGGTAGCAGTAGGTTTTTACCGGTTTTGCAACATGTGGCCGAGCGTTGTCATGCTGCAAAATGACCTTGTAGTGTCTCTGCTCGTACAGTTGCCGTTTTTCCTTCAATGCTCGGCTTAATCGCTCCAATTGTAGTCTGTGGCGATCTCCCCTGATGGTTTCATTTGGTTTGAGCAGCTCATAATAAACTATACCCACCAAATGCAGAGCAGAAGCTTGGAACCATGATATTCGGCTTTGCTGAAGTTGTTGATGGATGGCCACGATTTTCTACGCTTATGGTTATCGTAGTGTACCCATTTTTCATCACCAGTTACAATACGATGCAAAAATCCTTTCCTTTTCTGCCGTTGAAACAGTTGTTCACAGGTGAAAAGACGCCGTTCGACGTCTCTCGGCTTCAACTCGTACGGCTGCTTTTGAATCATTCCTAATGCTTTCAAACGTTTCGAAACTGTTGTGTGATCAACTTCTAATGATTCTGCAAGTTCAGCTAGCGTTTGACATGAGTCTTCATGAAGTAATGCTTCCAATTGTTCGTGCGCCAGAGCATCATTATTTTTAAAGCGTCTAAACCAATCTCTACAAGTTGTTTCAGACAGAGCATGGTCGCCGTAAGTCTCAACAAGAATTCTGTGAGCTTCAACTGCAGATTTTTTTTTTGAATAAAATAGTACAGTAAAATTCCCCGCTAATACTCTTTTTTTTGCACGAAATTTGACATATTTAACGCAATGAAAAATAAAGTTGTTTGCATTTCCACGAAATAACATAAGCTGGATTTCAAGCTTGCTTATAGTACTTGTAAATAGATGGGTCACTATCGTAAAATAACGCAAGCAGTTCCGGTAACTCCATCTGTTGGAAAACAGCGAGAACTTATTCAACTACCCAATATATATATATACAAATATTTTTTTTCCTCTTTCAAATACACTATTAAAACTTTGTGACAAATGATTGGTTCGTGCAAAAGATAATAAACGTCAAACGTTAATAGTTCAATAACTTGGATAACATTGCGCAAGAGGAAACATGAAAAGGAATAGCAAATTTTACACTAAAACGATGGGTTTGAACTCCGGACCTTTCGTCTAATAGCCACTTCGTGTGATTGACCGCTGGACCATAACAATCAACGAACTCGCAGTATTGAAGTAGCTGTTTGATCTCTGCAGTGTATATTTCACGGGGACCGTGAAGCGTCAATCCGTGGACAACTGCAGATATGGTTGCATGTCACAAGTAAAGTTGCGTGGTTAAATGAAGATGGCGCCACGAGTGTTGGAAGTTGCGCTTATTCATAAAACGAAAGTCACCAGTTTCGAAGCCAGGTTTGAACTGGAGACTTTCAAATGAGTCCAGAGTTCAAACCATGCCAGATGCAAAAGATGCAAATCCGTTGCCAGTTTTTTCTCCCTTCATTGTAAGGTAGAAATGGAAGCGTAAGTGATAACGTCGATAATCAGACTAAAATCTAAGTTTTTGATAACTGCTGTTGCATCTGAGCTATTCTATGATAGTTAATATATTATCTCTAGACCAATTAAATGGTCATGATCGTATTATAATCCTATCGGCTATTCATAGTGACCTTCACAACACTATTAAACCAAACTAACAAAATGCGGTTGAAGTGAAACTTCTTTCGCGTTCATTAACTACGCGAATTAAATAAGTAAATAAATTAATAATTGTCCACTTTGTTAGGATGGACCAAGTAACGACACATATTTAAAATTCCCCCAAAATTCGAAACTATTTGACTTTTAATTATTTAAATGATTTTAAACAAAACAACGCATCGTGCACCAGAAGACGCATCGATACCGACTTAAACGTGTAGTTGACTTGTATGCATGCGTTATTCATCCATTCGTTTCATGTTTGATTTATGTGTCGAGGTCATTCAGATTGACTGGTCCCGTTAAAGAAGTTTCACATCAATAAATATATTTTTTTGTTGTTGTAAATATCTATTTTTAAGTTGTAGCCTTTAAGTTGTATATCAAACGATATTCCGTAGTAGTATTGTAATATAGCATTAGATGTGTAATTGAGACGTAGAGTTGTGCTCATGTGTGTGCTGATTGCAGGCAACGGTCTCGGCATGAAGGTGGTGGGCGGCAAGGAGATCCCCGGGGGCCGCGGGGAGATCGGGGCGTACGTGGCGCGCATCTACCCGGGAGGGGTGGTCGAGACGCTCGGAGAGGTCAGGGAAGGTAAGTACATGGAGCACTTCTGCACCTTCTTATATAGGTAAGAACTAGCTGCAAACTAGCAAATATTGCAATGCGGTTTTTAATCAAGTTAGCTACTAAAAAAATCAATGCCAACGACGAGTGATTATTTAATTGCATTCAACTCAGGGCTGCCTGGTCCGAAATTTCGCAACGGCCAAAGTGAAAGTGCAAAATCGCCAAACTCGGATTATCGCGATCTATAGAAATTCGTCAAATCATTGATTATTTTCCAAAGCGAATTTTCTAAAACGAGCGAAAGGATATTTTGTGCAATTAAAAGTTACTCAGTGAGCGGATATCATTTGAGTTTTCCTGTTGCATACAACTAAATAGTTTAGTTGCATGTCTGATAGTTGCTAGTGCGTTTTTAGCTTAACTGTGAGGAAGGAAAACGACTTCAAGTTTCCCCAATTTCCATGTTCGTCCAATTCACTGCGTGAAATTACATATATCATTGATTAGGTTTTAAAGTTAATATTGTAATATAATTTAAATGAGCGATATTGCCCCATAATAAGAGTAATGTATTTAACATGATTAAGTCATAAAGTTTAGACAACGATCTTCTAAAGTAAGAAATAACGTCACTCTTATTGATTTCTTTTTTTGTGACTAAAATTATCGCATTTCAATTTAGCACTTCATTTCGAAGCACGCGATTTAACACGCATGCCCAAACACAATTCGTTTATTCTTTACTTGAGGTTTTTATTGGCAACCATATAATATTCTGTTATATGCTGAAATGACATTTAACTTAAAACTTTTCTGGCCATTCACTGATACAGATATTCGTATTTTTAAAAAAGTATTTTATGTGCAAACTTTTAAAACATAAAATTTTTCTTACAAAAAATTATCGTTTGGCAGGTGACCAGGTGCTGGAGTGGAATGGCGTCTCTCTCACGGGCAAGACCTACGAAGAGGTGCAAAGGATCATCGCTTCTTCGGGAGACGAGGTGGAAATCGTCATCAGGAGGTAGAAACCCTCTCCCTAGGGATGAGCGATATTAATATAACAGTGAAAACATATAATTTTTTTCAATTTCCGTTATTTAAAAACATTATTTTTGATAAATACCTAAATAACAATTAAAAGTAACTGTTTTTTGTCAATAATATCGTAACAACTACCGTTTTTCCACAATAACTAGCTCATCCCTTACTCTTTCTTTCATTCACAGTACCGACGGGAGGTTATAACTAAAGTATCACTGTTCAGAGCACTGTAAAGATATATAAACGTGGTCATAATATTTATGTTATGCATTTTAGACCATGGGGAAATGAATGACGAGAAAAAAATAGTCCCGAAAATGACCGATAGGAAAAGACATGGCGCTGCTTTCAGTTCGTAACAAAGTTTCATTCAGCTGTTGAACGTCTTGTCATATTTTTGTTTCTTGAACACAGTGGACAAAGTAAACGTCATTTGCTTTCAGCGTCTGAAGTGTAATATGTTCTAGATGCCTTAATTAAAGTGACTCTTTTGTTATTTATTACACTTGTCTTTATCTATAGCATGCTTATGCCACTTATAATTCGCAATGAATAGGCATCCCAAAAGCCAATTTTATTGAATAATATTTTTAATTGGGATTGTTCTCAGCACCATTTCTTCCCCTAGAGATAATTATTTCGAATGATTTTTTTTACATTCGATTTTATTATTCTGACATGTATACCACAAAGGTTTAGTATTCTTACGATCAATTTTATTTCTTTCTCTGTAGTGCTCTGAAGAGGAATTTTATAACTGCTGTACATGTAAAAAATACATCCTCTTAATATGAATTATCCCCTTGCGTGCAACTCGCAAGCAACTCACCCGTTCCCCCTTTTTCTGCAGCGATTTCAACATGTTGAGCAGCCAGCGCCCTCCCGCTTCCTCCCACCACCCCCATCACCAGCAGCCGCAGCAGAACCATCACCCGCAGCAGCAGCAGCGGCTGCCGCGCAACGGAGGAGGCGGCAGGGACGGAAGCGGAGGCGGAAGGTGGGGAGAGCAGGGTGGCGGAGACGGAGGTGGCAACTTCCGAAGGAGTGGCGAGGGGCGGAACTATGACAGCCCTGATTACTACAACCAGACGGCGGCTGAAGAAGGTTAGTTAATGTTAATGATTATGTTTCATCTGATAATGATGATGATGTCTAATATGATAATAATGATGTCTAATATGATAATAATGATGTCAAATACGAGAAAGATTATGTTTCATCTGATAATGATGATGATGTCTAATATAATAATAATGATGTCAAATACGATAAAGATTATGTTTAATATGATAATGATGTTAAATATAATTATGCTGTTAAAATGATAACGATGGTCTAATATGGTAATGAAGATATTAACATGATAATGTTGAGAGAGATGCCTAATACGATGATGATGTTAAATATGATAATGATAATGACAATATGATATCTAATATGATAATGATGAAGTCTAATACAATAATGATGTCTAATATAATTATGTCTAATATGATAATGATGATTGTCTAAAATTATAGTGATGATGCCTTATATGATAATGATGATTGTCTAAAACTATAGTGATGATGCCTTATATGATAATGATGATGGCTGATTGTTCAATAGCAACCTCGATGCGGATTTAGTACTTTTCATTTAGCAGATATGTGGGAAAGATCGATGCATCAGATCTTTCCGATATTTCTGACTAAATCGACTCGAAATATCGAAGAGTATCCCAGACTTAGATTTTACGAAAATGGCTTTGATTGGATCGATTAATTGTGAGACAGTTGAGATACAATTTGCTTAAAGTTGAAATTCTATTTTGGCATCTCAGATTTAAAAAAAAAATGACATAGTAAATATATTGATGTGGTGATCGACATCGTGATGTGGAAAAGTAAACTGTCTTGACATATTTGTTCAACACACACTATATATATGAAATATTAGTTTTGAAATCAACGAAAGGGGCCAAGGTTGCATTTAAGAATCTTTATTCAGTTTCCAGAGCCCAATGGAGTGACGTCCGTCCAGGATGAGGGTCAAAGAAAAAAGGGAAGAGAGTTTTCCCCAATAGGGAAAACATCAGATACAATACAGGGAATTATATAATTGGTAGGGATCTGTCAAGGCGGAACACACTTATGAAGTTTCTGGAGGAGTGGCAAAAGGGAACTATGAGCGTGGGTGATAGGGAACATTTAGTCGTGGGAACGGTTGAGAATGGCCCGCTGTGGACGGGTTTGTTATGACTAGGACCAGAGTGAAAATGCGATGTCAGCAAGAATTAAATGAAAGAATTGCCTTTTGGAACTGCAATCGTGGAATTGAAAGTGCGTATCTGGAAAGAGAGTAGATGGCTTGGTAAAGAGTTTTAAGGACGGGGGCGGTATACAAATTACATGAGAGATAGGTTAAACGGGGTTTACAAGGGGTGGAAAATTTCTTTCATATATATATTATAATGAGGATGTCTTATATGAAAATGATGCCTGATATGATAATGGAGGTGTACTTGTTTATTTTGAAGGAGTGGACCGAGCGATGTCTCCCCCCGGCAGCAGAGGGCACCACCGTCGCGGTAGGCAGCAGAGGGTCGTATCGCCCACGCACGAGAAGGGGGACAACGCCGAGAACAAGGTAAATGTGACAAACTTTTTCTTGACTTTCTTTCAATGCTTGCATCGAAAACCTTGAGATAATAAAACGACATCAGCAGCAAAACCAGTGATATCGTCTACCTATATAATTAAAAATAGACAGAACCTGGTTTGTCAACTGTTCTTCAACCTACTTCCCATAACTCTTCTAGAACGGGTTCAACACAGAGCTACAAAAATGATTCAGGGTACTTCAGGGACGAATTATAAATAAAGGCTTACAACACTAAATATGTATACACTCGAGGAGAGAAGGATTAGAGGGGATCTTATTCAGTTATTCAAATTTATCAAATTGGGTGATGTGGCGGGATTGGAATTTAATATTGCCAATGTGACTAGAGGTCATGGATTCAAATTATACAAGTCACAGCCTAATCGGGATGTTAGAAAGCATTATTTTTTTAATAGGGTTATTGACATATGGAATGATTTGCCTGAGTATGTTGTTAATTCTTCAGGGGTGGGTGGTTTTAAAAGCAATTGTATCGGCATTGGGGAATCGTGAGGACCATCCTTGCTAGGCCTAGACCCTGTAATTGGTCGACATTATTTGTATTTGTATTTTACACAAGTCAAATTGAAATATATAAGCGCGAGGCGGATGCTTGAGTTTTAACCATGCACATTATTAGACAATTCTTTTCCAGAGTTCACTTTTAAAATTGTTTTTATATTATGTTTTTCGTTTCGCTAGATTTGGTGAGTTTTATCTTATTTTAATCTAAAATTCGCTAATTTTAGACTTAGATTAATTTTAACTTTTGTTAGCTTGCTAAAAAATTTTGAAATTTTTCTTCTTTTCTTTTCAACCGTATTTCGGTGGAAAGGGTTCAACTCAAATTGAATTTTGGCTACCGCTATACCTCTACATATTTTTACTCTTAATGATGAATTTACTTATTGAGGGTTTAAATCCGCTTTCATTTCGGTCGTGTTTTAGCTTTCTTTTCGTTCCTTTAAGCAAAGTTTTTTTTTTTTTTTTTTTTTTTTTTTTTTGGGTATGTCTGGTTTTCTTGTTGTCCGGTCCGTTTCTTCCTGTGTCTTGTCCTGGCTTGATTGGTGGTTTTCCGAGTGAGTGGTCGCTTTCGGGCGAATGTTTGGTCTTCGCACAATCAACTTAGTTATATTTTTCGTTTCACATATTTCGACTTTATCTTAGATGGAGAGGTTTATAGCCCTTGCTGGGCACAGGTACCTCGAACCAAAATTATGTTCATGTTTTTGAGTTTTAAGAAGGGGGGGGGGGGGGGGGACATAAAAAGGAAAGCTTCTGGGCTCTTAGAACTTCATATACAAGCAGTAAATTTTTGAGTCTGTTGTAATAAAGCTAGGACCTTCGAAGAATTAGTTCGCATATAAACTATTCGGTGATTAACTGATATTTTCCTTTTACCCTTTCCTTACTTCCCATATTTCCCTTATCGTTACTTCATTACTGTTATTAGGCTTTGTTATCGCTTTAATTTAAAAAAAAAGGTTAACAGAATACGATAAAAACTAAAACAAAGTATTTTGCCTTTCATCAAAAAACATTGTGAGTTTTCTTTATGCTTCATTTCACAAGTTTTTTTTTTAATCAAGTTAATGTTTCAGGAGAAATACAGAGCTGAGAATATCTGTGGAGAAATTCAGGTAAATGTGTAATTATTGTTATATGTTTACACAAATAACTCAAAGAAATTATTTGTATGCTACTGTTTATATGCACTACATTACTAATTTATCTAAAACGCACTATTTGTCTACGCCTTTTATCACACACAAAATGAATCTATAATCAAAAAGATTTACTTATAGATATACAAAACTTCACTGTGTCGAACGAACTATTAATAAAATGCAATATAAATTTCATATTTTTATATTATAAAGTTTTAGTTAGCTTGCGGCACTATTTTAACTGCAACTGAAAAAATTCACAATAGTAAAGCAATTTTGATAGAAATTTTTTCGCAAATGTTATTTTGGATGGATTTTAAAATGAATCTATAATTTTATATATTTAAACGCAAAATGACCACACAAATGTCCTTTTTGTTATTTTTGTAATTAATTATTTAAGAAATTAGTCCCTTAATGCCTTATCACAATTTAAGTTATGAACAAAATTCAGATTTCAAACATCCCAATGACTATGTATAACGACTTTTAGAGGACTTTGAATATGTATTTAAAATTGAAGTTTAGATCGATTTCATGAGCGTTCAAAACATAGTTGAGAAGAACTTCTTATGGTTTTTAAATTTGCGTTGTGTTAGAAAACAGTTATTCTCTTTTCCTGTTTTTGTTTATCTTCTCTTTAATATGTTCTTTTAGAACAGTTTTTCTTTTTAATATATCGGGAAGTGGTTAATTAGTAAAAATAAAAGTTGTGCGTGCAAGGGGTGAACGGCTGTTGATGAATCTCAGCCAGCGTATTGGATTGTTTCGTCCAACCTTGAGTCGACATTTCGAGTTTCAGACTCAATGAACACTCAGCAGTTGGTTCCACTGATTAAAGAAGAAGCTGGAGGTGATTTGACGAGATTTCATTTTCACGTGAAGTAAGATAGCAACCCTACATTCCGAAATGATAGGCCCAAACAAATCGAAGCGTTTTCAACGACGGCTGCATTATTTTATTCTTAAAAAAATTCAAACATCGTATGTTAAAACTTTAAAAAATGACAACTTGTGGTGACTACAGTGTTCGATTCAGTGCCCGATTGAAAAAGTTCAGCACTATAGGCCATTGAGTGGGGCTTCTCAAGTAAAAATAGTCCCTAAGAAATAAAAACATCGCATACTCAGTGTACTATCATTTAAAAAACAATGTAATAATATAACAGTTTGGGAAAAATTCCGTAAATATTATAAAAAATTCCAATAATAATAATAAATTTGTCAAAGTATAGGCAACTGTTGTAGTATTACAATAAAAATTGGGGCCTCTAAAGCTGGGGTGCCTTAGGCTGGGCCTAACGTTCCTAATGGTAGATCAGGTCCTACTTATAGGGTTTATTGCAGATGGTGGAATTCATGGGTGTGATTAGGTGTTTGGTAATTAACGGTTATTATTTTGCCGACCTCTTCCTCGCTCAAAGAACAAGCAAACAGTGTGCTAAGATATCGCAATCGTAAATAACTGTTTGGCATCAACAATTAGGGAGCATTCATCAGGCTATCCGAAAGAAATAAGTTTATCATAAAAGGTCAAAAGATATTAACCAGATCAGGAAAAAATACATATGTGAAACAGGTGTGATCAGGACCTAGAGGAGACAATCCCAACGAGAACTGATTGTTGTACATATTCAGACCATAAATGTAGTATTGGCCTTTATTTTTGGAGATGGTAGCATGACTCTTACATCTAATATTACTTAAATCTCAATATCTATTACTGCGCGTATGTAAACTTCTGTAAGTGGTCAATAGTTGGACAGTGTGAGTGCCTTACTGTGCTTCATTTCCGCTTTGATGCTTTGCAGCTCCAGGTGTGCCACGACTCCAAGGTGGGCATCCTGTACGTGACCATTGTGCGAGCTCGGAATCTGGTGACGTCACGGGACAACAGTGGACTGCCAGATCCCTACGTCATCTGTTACCTCTTGCCCGACAGATGGTGAGAACACACCTATTATCTGCCATAAATATCTTTATGTGGTAGCGAGGAGAATTTATTTAATGACTTTATAGTTAATGGCTTTATAGTATTTTTTTATTTTTCTGATACTAAAAAAAAGTTTGTATATAATTACCATGGTTGGTAATTTTTTCCAAACTTCGTGTGTTGCTTTCATTTGGTAACTCACTTATTCTTACTACATTTAAAGGTCTTTTACACTTCAAAACTAACTGAACACCAAAACTTTTTATTTGATTTATTTGAACTAGCATGGCGAATTTATATATGGCTCTTTTTCTAAATATTGTATTTTTTAAATATATATACATACAACATACATACTTACATACATACATACATACATACACACATACATACATACATACTTACAACATACATACATACATACATGCATGTATGTATGTATGTATGTATGTATGTATGTATGTATGTATGTATGTATGTATGTATGTATGTATGTATGTATGTATGTATGTATGTATGTATGTATGTGTGTGTGTGCGTGCGTGTGTGTATGTGTGTGTATGTATGTATGTATGTATGTATGTGTATGTATGTATGTATGTATGTGTGTATGTATGGTATGTACATCGTTGACACGCCACCTGGTGTGTGTTGCAGTTTCGAGCACCAGCGGCGCACGCGCTATTTCTCCCGGTGCAGCCGCCCCGAGTGGAAGCAGACGATGGTCTACCCCCACGTCCCTCTGGAGGAGCTGAGGAGAAGGCATCTCGAGATTTCCGTCTGGAACTACGACGTCAACGGACCCCCCGAATTCCTGGGGGAGGTCATCGTCGACCTCAAAGGTACAACCGCCCCCCCCCCCCCACTCCCCATTCCACTTCACTCACTCTCCCCGGCATTCTTCTGCGATCGCCAGAGTGGCTTTCTGCAATTTTGGCAATTGTTCCGTCCTCGAATCACAATCCTTGTGACAAAACATGAATCTTCATATTTTGAAAGTAATTTATTCTGATCATTCGGTTCTAATCTTGGTTCTTATGTCACAATTCGAAAGACTTTGTTTTGGCTCGATCGACAGCTAGCTTGACTTCGGACCCTGAAATCCCGGTTTGAGTCGAACTGTCGATTTGTATTTAAAATTGTCCTCAATTTTGACGAAATAAATTTTGTAAAACAAAAGTAAACTAGAGCTTGTAAAACCTACTTTGTGCATTGTTGAAATTGCATGTGCTTTTTTAAAGTAACTTTTTGTCATTTTTGATGAAACGACGTCGGATAAATGCTCCAATGAAATATTTCGTCAAAGTGAGGAAATTCATTTTGCTATTTTCATGAAATTTATTTCGTAAAAAATAAGGACGATTTTAAAGAAAATCTGATAGCTGAACTCAACCACCTGGAATCGCTGGGCCTGAAGTCACGCGCGCTATCGACCGAGCCACAAATGTTTTTTTGAATTCTGGCATTATATGTATAAGAACCTAAATCAGAACCGAAAGATCTGACACCACTGGAAAGGAATCGGAGTGAATTACTTTCGTTAAAAATGTGAAGATTCTTTTTTGTTTGCTTAGTGAATGACGAAACGATTATCAAAAGGAACGAAAATATCCCTGACAATCGCAGACTCATAAAAAAAGGAGTGTTATTTCTTAGAGTGTGTGTGTCAGCACTGGTGTTTTCTACAACTACGCCCTTTAATTCACGAGTAGAGTGTTCCTCGCCCTACTCGCAAACGCTTGTCAACTCCCAGAGGATCACGTCGCAAACCAATTCTCGCTTTTCTCGCGTTAATTTCATGCCTTTCCTGCGTTGCAGCTAAATTCAGCTTTTGACAAAGTCATTTTACTGTTGTTTAAAGTTTGCGACGTAGATGGCGCCACGATGATAACTTTCCGTTTGTTTACGAAATATAATTAACAAATTTATTAATTGCTTAATATTTTAAAATGTTGCCATGTTTTGGCACATTTACAATTAACTCCTTTTCAAATGACACTTTAATCATAAAAAATTGGTTTTATAGTTTTTAGGAGGAGTGATTATTACAAAATATGGTCTTGCCCCTTAAATATAAAAATTCTATGAATGACAAAATTGATATTCTACCGGCAAAACTCAGTGATTGGTTGAAGGCCAAGTACATTAGTGCTTCCGGAAGGTTTTTCTGGCAGGACTCTGGCCTGAACGTTCTCTCATTAATGTGAAATGTTTGTAACGTTAACTAAGTGTTGTGTGTGTGTGTTTGTGCAGACGCGTCCGTGATCGACGAGCAGTCCAGGTGGTACAAGCTGCACCCCCACGACCCGAAGAAGTACCCCCACTCGTCGCACGACCCCCACCAGGGGAGCGTCAAGATGGCGAGGCTCAACAACCCCCCACACCCCACCCACAAGATACTCTTCGACGACGACGTCAGAAAGGTTGGTCAACGTCCCCTCTCCCTCCCTCCCTCCCTCTCTCTGATGCAGCCCAACTCCTCCACCCGTCATTCTATTTACATTAACGGTGCACAAAAATATCAAATATCTGGGTACACTCAGAGAAAGCCCGTTATGTGTAAAAAAGCTCAATTGCACAAATATGTGGCTCTGATTGGCAAATAAAAAAAATCCGCTGCCTTTAAAAAAAAAAAAAACACGTGAAATGAGCTTATGTAGCAAAGTCATCATATTTGACGTCCTTATCGCTGCCTTTTCCGTAAACTGTTCAAAACACGTAATTTATTACACACTTTTTTATATTATCTCCCTCGCTTAGAGATAGATTTTTTTCGTCAAATTCAAGGATTAGTGGACACCGACGATCTGCAGATATTTATTTATTAAAGCTGATATTACCTCATCCGACAGTTAATTACCAAAAGACAGAAAATTGAAAAGCAAACACAGTTTAGTTTTACATAACCATCAATAACATTCAAATTCCATTGAAAGTTTTGCTCATCGTCCTTTCAATGGGATGTATTTACTTTGCTTTTCGTGGAACTTTTTTCAGCGGAACAATCATCGCTACAGCATAAATGCATATAGGACTAGAATAGCTTGTTTCGAGTATAGTTACATATTGTTTAGCGATGGTCATATTTTGGCTTTTTAACTGCACATAATAAAACATTATTTTTGATACATTTTAACAGCTTTGTACCTACAAAAGCTATACGACTTGTTTAAAACAGAATCGAAGTAGGTGAGTAAATATACTGTTTTATTATACCAATACACTTAAATGTAATACAGCCAAATAATAATGACCACACCCAATAATTTGTGACCCTCCTGTATTTAGAAATTGGAATTTAAGCATATCACCTGAAGCTTCACTGCAAAGCAGATTCAAGCTTCACTCATAATTATTAATTTCACTCTGTAGGAATGGCTGAATACTCGGCTACAAACAATACCAGTTGTGTGGCCGAGTCTATTTTGGCATTTTATATTTTTGGCGAGACCATTGCAGCCTCTGGTTTTTTCCACGAACACTCTTCGTTACTCCCTGAGCTCGTCCGTCAACGTTAGGAAACTGAAGGTTCTTCTCTTTCTGATAGGACTATAATAGCCTGAGGAATCCTAATCATGCTGACGTTGAAAGACGAGCTCAGGAGTAACGAAGTGAGTTCGTGAAAACTAGAATCTGCAATAGTCTCGCCAAACTATAAAAACTGCTGTTAAAATGCCAAATAGACTCGGCCATGCCAATGCTATTGTCTGTAGCCAAGGGTCTTCATTTCGTGGTAGGGCTTTAATATTAACAATTTAAAGGCAATGTTCATGATTTTGGAGAAATACTATTTATTACATATGTAGGATATGTGGATTGCTTAAGATAACTTAGGAAAAACAGTGTTTATGTACAAATAATAATTTATTTTCCAAAACTACTGATTTATTAAATGAACTATTGTCTTCGATGGCAAAACACAGTTAAGCGTTTCGAAATTTCTGCTCGTGATCATATGCCAGTCACCCCTCCCTCTTTTATCGTTTTGTAGCAAATCACGCAACTTGTACAAAAGTATTTAATTTTTAATGTTTTAAACTATCTTGTTCAAATTCTGAATTGTACCTGCCAAATTCCTTAAATGCTAATATGAAGACTCTTGTCCGACATAGAGACATATCTTTGATAAGAAACTGAGATATGAAGTATGCAACTTTTAAAATCCACTAATGTTTAAAAAATAAAGAAATATAGTGAACACGTTTCTTCTAGTTATCTACAGTTCACCACTTTTCACAAAAATTTGGCCCTCTCCTTAGTCCGGCGCCCTGAACAGCCGCTTATTGTGTGTCGCGGGCCTTTTATTCATGCCATAAAAACACACACAATGTGTGTGCCTTTTCTGTAGGATGGCGGATGCTAAGAAATTAATCATATATAATAGACATTTGCTTTTCAAATATTTTTTTACAATACATAGGATTAAGAATGCACATTGATTTGTTTGAAATAAATATATTTTACATCTGACACAATAAATTATACGTAGGAAAAGAGAAATATATAAAAAATTTCAGTACCGTAACTTGGGTCCCTGAATTTCTTCCTCCTTTTAGCATAGCCAACTAGACTAGTTCTCAGTCTAGTTTTCCATGCTTTTACCCTGGGGACTTACTTGAACCCAAAACAACTCTTCTTGTTTAAAATACTCCTGGGTCTGCTGTCATCAAAATAGAGAAGGGATTCCCCCCACCTCACAAACAATCGCGTCTGTATTTTCATGGCAGCAGCAGACCCAGGAGTGATCTAAAACAAAACAAAAAAAATTGTGGTTTTGGGTTCAAATAACCCGCCAGGGTCCAAGTAACCCCAAGTTTCAGAACTTGTTATGAATAAAGTTAAACTACTTTTATATGTATATAAAAAAAAGAATTGAGAGCTATTACACCACACATATTTTAAGTGTGCATGTTTTTATATCTATAAAATTTGAAATTGTTTTTAAAATTAAAAAAAAAAAAAACTTTAATTTAAAAGTTTTCTTACAATTTACAATCATTTAAACGATATTTCTTACATTAATATACATCTGGCAAATGTTTCATTGTTCTTGTCATGTCTAATTAAATGTTTTATGTTGTTTTATCGTTATTTTACTAGAACGCTCAAGGAATGAATACTCGTAAGTGTTGTGCCAAAGTGTGCTCTTTGACAGTTGTCACACTCATATTTGTCATATAATATGCATTTTATATGAACCATGAAAGTGTTCAATTGTCTCATTGCTCTAGAAGGCCCCTTTTCTTGTAAAGGTTGATAATGCCACATTCCTTGAGACTTGCAAACGCCCAAAACATCTAAAAGTTCGTTTTTGTGTTTCGAAGAATATTTGCATGCTTATATAAATGTGACACATTCCATGTTTTGTCGATCCATGTCAAGTTGGCGTTGTCTGGTCGGAATCCAACTCGCAGCACTGTCTAGAGAACATCCCTTTTAAGGTTCACGAAATCGGTCTGGGTGCATCGCCGTACGGAGTCGTAATCTAACAAAATTATATTTGTAAAATTCATATCATTTCACATAGAATCAGCCTGTGGGGATAAATGATATACACATACCATCATGTAGAAAAAAGTTGGAACACGCCGAACACGCCATTTCTTAACCATCCTTTCTCCGACCTTTGTGCCGCGTGGGGTCATGTAAGAATGAAACGGAAGGCGGTTTTAGAAAAACAAAGTGTCCCTAAAACGTTTATTAGGTTAACAATGGCATTTACCATATTGATCAAAAATGGGTTAAAGAAAAAAAATTCAGTAATTTAAAAATGAAAGTTTTATATTGCCTTTCAATAAAAAAAAATAGTTAAATAAGTAGAGGGTAGTCGTAATCCGCACTATTTCAAAAATATCACAAACAGATGTAAAAATAATAATAAAATATTAAATAACAATAATAATAATAAGAAGAAGAGGACCAGTCCAATTTTTATTATTATTGAATGTTTGATGTTCATGTAACGGGGTAAATGACTGTGAGGTGGGGTGAAAGCGGCTCCCTCACTGCAATTCGATTCCGAGTAAATGTCCGCTGTGACAACACATTAGGTTGACTCACCCAGACTCGATTATGGATCCGTTAAAACCAGCTTAAAGTGGCGTTACCCATCCGCCAAATGAGTAGGAGGCAGCCTAAATCTAGGCCGCACTCATTCGGGGAGCTGTGAGATGGATTCTCTCGAGACAACGACCAAAATTACGTAAGCTTTTGTTGTACGTTACATGAGTGTTGTTGTTGTTGTTGTGTTCTGCCTTGTATGTGTTTGTAATTGTGTCCTCTCTCTCTCTCTCTCTCTTTCACTTGTGGCATGCTGCAGCAACACACTGCATAAAAAGCTGCGGGAACGACATTCCTCCATTAAAAAGTATATATCTATTCTCTCTCTGGTACCTACGTGTTATCGCAACCACGTTGGCGAAAGTTTGGCGACTTTTTTTTTACAGAAGAAGAATAATCTGTGGCAAAATATTGTATTTACTTTTGAAGAATTTTATCTCTCATTTTTCTTCTGTTGCTGCAAATGGCAACGCCGTTTTTCAAATCAAAAGTGTTTGCTTGCCATGAGACTCTGGCGTCAGGATATCAGAATTTCGTTCTTTAATTGGAGACTTCCGCTCACATGGTTGCGATAACACGTAAGTATCCTCTCTTTCTCTATCTATCTATCTGTCTGTTCTCTGTACATTGTGTGTTCTTGCAAAGCATCTATCTTCAAATCGGCCTCCCTGGGGATCTCGCTAAATGTCCTCTGTGTAATGTCGTATCTTTTACAGGGTTTAGGTAAGCCGAAAAATAAACTCGTTTATGGATTCTCTAAAACAAGTTCTGAGGGACGTTACCCAACCACCCAATCGGAGCCACACTTAGACTTTATATATCGGAGCCACACTTTGGGACTCCTCGACCCTCAGGGAGGAGAATAGTTTGCTCCCATCAAAATAAAAAGGCAGAGAAAATAGCGTAAAAGAAACATAAAATTTCTTATCCTAAATTGCTCTTTTTGTGTAGTCATAAGATTGGGTTTACATATACAAAAATAATTTAGCACTCAATTAAGGATTAAACTGTTCAGTTTAAAGCAGTAGCATAACTTTCTGTTTGATCAATACCTGTAATCTACTCTAGCCCACATAGGCGTAGGAAGTAGGGGGGCTGGGGGTGCTCGAGCCCCCCTAGGAATTACTTTGAAGATGCTCAGCCCCCCCCCCCTAATATACTATTTTTTTTAAAAAATTACTTAAAAAACAAATTGTAGAAATAGAGAATTCCTACAAAGAGACATTCGAAAGAAAGCGTTCCTTATTTATTCTAAACGTGTTTTAAAGTGGGGGGAATTTTCTTTGAAAGCTACAACGCTAAAGTTTTAAAGAGTACTTTTAAGAATAATGTAAAAAATACGCTTTTAAATAAAAAAATATATTATTTGTGGACATTTCATAAATTATAATCGTATTTTCCATAATTTATTCCCTTTGAAATAATAAACCATCAGATTCATGCACTATTTTTTAAACAGATTATATAGTTGAAATTTCTTCTTTTAGAAAATTACATTTTATAGAAAGTTAAATAAAGACGAATTCCTCAAATCTGAAAAAATTCATATTTTAGAGTACAATACGGACATTTGAAATTACTATTAACCTTTTCCTGGTTACTTTATGTTCTAAAGCTGTCCAAACAAAAACGGATACAAGTTAAAATATTTTAAAGCATTGATTGTTTTTTATTGTTTAATAGCTCGCAACTCCGTATATATTGTATAACAATATATATATTGAAAAAAAAATTCAGCCCCCCCTGAAAAAAAGAAGTTCCTACGCCACTGCTAGCCCATCCAGACCATCTAGTTCACTGATCATCACGATATGCACTCATCAGATGACTGCTGTTTGATCAAAAATATTGCCCAATGGACAGTGACGGATTTTTTTTGAGAAATGCAATTTAAGAGGTTCGACTGGATCAGTATTGTTTTGCGATTTATGGGAGTTTACTTTCTGGATTTTCTACTTTATTGGCTTAAAGAGATTTGCTCCCTGCCACTGAACGAATTCGATCCCGATCGAAGTATTTCTTTGTTGACTTTGAGTCACAATGAATGTTGAGAGTTTGAAGTCAAGGAACATGTTTGACATTTACGTTTTTTTTATGGAACAGTTACGTTTCCTTGTCCATTTTATTCGGGTACATTTTAGCATGTTCTTTTTACCTCACCGGTGGATAATTTTGAAAAACAAATTACGAGTGAAGTTGAATATTAATCTCAGTATACAGGACATATGTCGAGTGGATGATTTATGACATTCCTCAAACATTCTTTTAAAACAAAACAGGGTTTGTGACACATTTCAATATGATCAGAGTTTGGGATCACCTCCTTACTTGGTGCTTCAAATGACAAAACATATTTCTATTGAATTTCGGGAGAGAATATTTTTTTTTAAACTCAATAATATGTTATTCTCTAATCTTTATTGAAAACAGAGAAAGACAAAGTAACACGTTGTTAATACTAAAATGTTTCGAAACTGGACTTTTTTGTTTTAGTTATTGGGATTTATCATTCATTTTTATGAACTTTATATCAAACTATTTTGCAGCCATATGCAGACTGAAACGATATTATGCTTTGAACCGTTAAGTCAATATATAAAAAATTCCCTTTAAAATAATCGTTATTTACTTGGTGCTGTATTGTGCTCAATGTCATTGCCTGCTTTAATTTACTGTTGTTTTCCCTCTTTTGATGTTAACTTGATGTACATTAAGACCTCGATTATCCAGCTACTGTGAAAAACCCTCATTGCTGTGACCATTTCATCCTTTCAAATGAATGTGAGTGCTGATTCTGCATACTGTCGTGGGATGGGTTTTTTACGACTAAAATGCATAGTTTGCTGGTAAATTATTTTAGAACAAATGCACTTCACTATAATTATAAATAGTGAATCTGTTTATTTTAAATGTATTGAACGTAACAAATTTTGCTTAATGTATAATTTTATTTAACTGTAAAGAACAACTTTTTTATTTGATTTACTTAAAGTTTAATGAAATGTTACTCTTTCAATTTTTGTGAACTTTTTTATTGATGTGCACAACACGCGAAAGTGGAACTATATCAGGTGAGTCATTGTTTCCGAGAGATAAACCAGACATGATTCCCACGATACGTTAACCCTCTGCAATCGAGGCACTTGTTAATATTTACGATATTTTTATGGAATAGTGACATCTCGTTCCTGTTTTTTTTAAAGGCGACATCTCGAGTACAAAGGGTTCATAAAATATGTTAATACCCAAGTGATGTCCTATTTTTCAAATAGAGTTAGATAATATCAAGCTGACAAAAGAAAGGCGTATTTTATGTTCCGGAACATTCCAGTGCTCGTTCCATTTGAAGAACAGGTCGTTATTTTGGTGACTAAGAGTCGCCTCTCAACCGCAAACGGTTAAAAAGTCGCGAAGCAACTACCGAGGGTTACAACTACCCACTACAGTGGGAGAAAATAAAAATGTTCCTTAAATTTCGCACATTCAGCAAAAAGAAAAGACTAAACGAAGAAAACTGTTCGCTAAACCCAAGGATAGTGGATATATAATAATAGAAGGTGTGCTCGTTCTCGCGCTTTTGAAAGTGGGCAAGGAAAGCACATTTTTGACGTCATTTTTGCTCCGCCTTACTATGGGTTTTTGATCGTTCTCATTGACTGTGTGTTTCAAACATTGCTACTTAGGTTCGATCCCCGGTTGGGTAACAACTGGAGATTTAATTTTTAATTAGCTAAAATAATGAAAATATCTGTAAATAATAACATTCAGGTAGCTTCACTACTAATCCGTCTTTGTTTTGTAATGTACCCGTTTTTTACTTGATTGAAATTGTAAGTCATTTAATATGTCCAATACAAATGCATTGACCGGAAGGTTGCGACCCCCATTTTACTCTTTCAAAATTTATGGACATGCTTTTGTGGCAGATAATATTATTTTAATACGCCTAGTTTATTAAGCAAAGATTTTGCAATTTTTACATACTAAATGCAATCCTTAAAATATAACTTTAAACTCTTAAAATTCTGTAAATTCTAAATAAAATCAGCGAATATTACTTTTAAATAGTTCACAAAAAACGAATTGACGGCAGCACCTCACGAACCATTGGTTCAAATTAATTTCGGGATATTTTAATAACTAAACCACTCTGCAAATCGATTCAAATTGTTTTTGAAGTTAACATTTTCACTCGATAACAACGACAGGTTATTTTACTTCCCAGTAAAAGAGAACAAAATATACTTGAGTTTAAACAGTTGTTCGCTTACAAACTTTAACCCTTTGCACTCCGATGTCGCCTCTCAGGCGCCAACATAACGACCCGTTCTTTTGTTTCCCTGCTCTTTAAAATAAACGGGAACAGCATGATCTTGTGTTTATAACATCAATCTTTTTTTCAACTTGTTCTCTTGCAAATACAAAACAGATTAGGATTTTCCCCCCCTTTATGAGCATAAAAAAAATCTGTGGAAAAGAACGTAAAGAGGAATAACTGTTCCATAGAAAGAACACAAATCGCAAAGTGTTCTTGGAGTGCAAAGGGTTAATAACAATTACTTTTGTCGTCTAGAAACCCCCAAAACGTTAGCGATTAAATTTTCTTCGGATTGAAATTTTTCAAAAACCCTGTTTTAATTTAACGTTTGACAAATGTCATAAACCACTAAACACACGTTTGGTATCACTCATGACTTTTTTATTTTTATAATTATCCACTCTAAACGTAAAAAGAACACACTATAGAATACCTCTTTTAAAAAGAACATTAACTTTGTGTAACTGTTCCATTATAAGACCGTTAATATCAAACATATTCTACGAGTGCAAAGGGTTGACATTCTGCCTTGCATAGTTTTGGGAGTTTTAGTCACTGGCACTCTTGTTACCATTGTTGCTGGTACTGTTTTTTTAATTGCTGTTTCTTCTCCCCAGAGCAACAACTTCGACAAGAGGTTCCTCAAACACTTCACCAAGAAGTCCAACCCTAATGAGAATTACACCAAAGGTGAGTGGAACAACGTTTTTCATGTTTCTGCGATTTAAAAAAAAAATTATTAATCTTCTGGAAAACGTATTCCTCCTTATTGTATTTTCTGCTTAGGCACTTTGATGCCATCTATCATCAAAGTCTGCGGTGAAGTGGCAACACCGTGAGTGGTCGTTCGGCGGCTAAAGTCGAATATCATTGCTTACCCAGAATGCTTCAAAGAAGGTTGATATCCAGAGAAATTCCCACCTAACTAGATATAATCGGTGGGGAGACAAGAGTACCCTTTCGTGATTTTAGTGATATCACAGCAAGCATTTGGCCTTAATGTCATATTGCAACGTCAGTCAGTACTGCAACGGAGGTGTCGCATGCAGTTCAAAATGTTTAACTAATATTAGTGGCAAGAGGTAGAGAGGTTGTAGAGACGCAATGTCTTTCTGTTATGTTTGGAAGAATTATTAAGTTTACTCATGATTCCTCAAGCTAATAAATTTCGTACAGACACCTGAGGCTCTAGCACCATCTTTCTGTTGAAATCTAGATGTCCCGTGATATTTTCTTTGATATTTATTCATAGAGGTGTTACTTCCGGGAAACGATTCCAACAGAAAGTGTATTGACATCGAAAGATGGTGCTAGAGCCCTTGGTTAGCAAACTTTATTCGATTTCTTAAGTTTGAATTTAAACCTTTTTGTTGAACATACGCATTTCAGACATTGACTTCCCAAAATGGCCAAGGCTAGAAGTAACCGTCCAAGGGATTTACAATTTTGTGGTAATATAAGACCAAAGACAATGTACAAAGTATCAATGCGATTCCACCACGAAGATCATTAGGTTCTTAAATGATTATTCAAAATCAATACCATTGCCAATGTTGGTTTGTATGAGTACCCAGAGACGACTCGTTGTGTAGAAGAACACGTCATTTAATTTCTAAATACATATAACCATAAAGTTACATTAAACGTTCTGGAACGAAAGTGCGGAGCTCAAACTTTTACAACCGACTCTTTAGCCACATCTGTCTTCTACCCCCTTTTTATTACATAAATTTTCGCCTTTTATCCAATGCATCCAACAGTTGGCGGCGCTTCATCGTTTCTTTGGCGATGCGGCGAATTTTCCAGTGTTCCAAATGGTCGTGTACAAACTTAAATGTTGATGCGTCAGATCAAGATGAATAAGGAACAAGTTGTGTCCGCCACTGTACGGTGCTACAGCAATGTTGAGTTGTACAGCAACCTTTTGTAATGGGACATGTCCCAATATAAATGCTTCGACATCCTGATGCCTGCTACACTGCCTATCCTCCTCTAAATGTAAAACTGATTTTTCTGAATGTGCAAAGTCATGTTTTGTGTGTTCGTAAAGTCGTGTTTAACGCCGCTGTCTTCCTTTAAACAACTCAACTATTAAGTTACATGCAACTGGAAAACTCAAATGGTATCCGCTCAGTGAACAACTTTTAATTGCATAAAATATCCTATCGCTTTAACAGCTTTGGCAAATAATCGACAATTTCTAAGATTTTGTATAAATTGTGGTATTCCGAGTTTGGGTGAATTTTTACTTTAACTTTGACGATTGTGAATACTGAGAAATGACAGCCCTGATTTGGATTCAATAATCGCTCGAAGTTGGTATGGGATTTTCTAATTGCTCAGTCGATTAATTGTTGCTCGTGCGCGGCGAAGCCTAACTCTCTAAGTTTGTACACGATCTTTTCAGACACCCTGCGTGTTGAGCTTTTTTGTGCCCTAATGAATCCTTGATGCCATTTCAGTGAGCAACCAAAGTTGGCGCCTCCCTGCCCTCCATACGGGCAACATCACCGCCCATCCTCTACTGCCGCAGGGTTGCCACGCCGCTGTCTGCTCTATCCTATGACCCTCGCCAAGGAATACTCGCCAAGGTACTCGCTCAGACCGAATGGCCTCAGACACGTGACTTCTTTTCAAAATTATGAATTAAAAAATACTCGCGATTGGCTGACGAATTGGGAAATGTGTAACAGTGAAAATTTATGAATGGAATGACGTCATTAACCACGTGTCTGTGGCCATACATGTTGGCCTCACTTTGATGTTAGCGAGATTATAATATTATGTTTTCTCTACTATGAAGGGTCCATGCTCAAAGTTCCCAACTCATTGCAACACTGTCCTTACAAGAAAGAAACCCCAATCTCCAAATAACAAAACTTTACAGGAAACATCCAATTTTATCACCTGCATCAAATTTTTTATACTTTAAAAGGCTTTTATTGCCAAAAAGTAGTTTGCAAGCGCAACATTTTATATTGGTGATAGTTATATTTTCTTCCACCATGTACTGTTTGTTTACCATGTTTTTCTGTGTGCAACTCATCGTGGATTTTGGGCGTTTTTATTATTTACTTGTCACATAGGGTCGTCTTTTATCAAAAACCGCTTCAAACCGGAGTTAGTGTCACTATAACTCCTCATTGTATTGATTTAGGGATAAAAAGTGTACTTCTAAAAGACAAATTGGAGAGCTTAAGAAATGAATTTTAAAAAAATTTAAGTTAGGACCTGTTATATTATGAAGGCAGAATTGTTCTAGAGAAAACTTTCCGTTTAGAAGACTGCACATTTTAAAAAATTTAGTATTTCATGAAAACTTTATGAAATTAATAAGCTCAGTTCTCATGTAGCATCTTTTTTTTTAATCTGCACCAGTTCCGTATACACGCCGGTGGTAAATGGCAATTGAGTATATCGTTTGAACGATGTTTGTACATGTGAATCGGGCAACTCTCCGATCGCTATACAGCTTAATTTTTGTCAAGTCCGCTTTAATTAGAACTTACAATCTTATGATTGTGAGCCGGATACTGTTCCCTGGGACAACTGGTCCCCTTGTTAGGCTAACAGTACGCGGTGTTCCCAGGTGGTCACCCTCCTTAGTACTGATCGCGCCCGGTGGTACATGTCTTCGGTGATCTGAAGAGAACAGGTATGTTCCACATGTTATGGCTGTTGGCCCCTTTCGCATGGTGCAAGACATCCTTGTTTTTAAACCCCCTTTATGGCTTTCAAAAAGACATTAAATGTTACACATTGAATGTTTTACAATATTTGCTTTCTTTATTACAAGAAGAAGAAATAAATATTAATTAACCAATCAAATATTTCAGACTGGCGCAACCGACTAACGGTGCAAGAGCCAAGGTAGAATGTTTTATCTACTTGGTCTCCTAAACAGTATTCAACCGCGCGACATGGTAAAGTAGGGGAGACCGGGCTAGTTGGCATAGATTTTGATTTTTCTATTTTTTTGTGCAATACTTGGAGAGATTCTAGTGAATGCGGCGGATAGCTTAACTGTTTGGCTACAAAATCATGTAGGACCCATTAAGTAAATCCATGTTTAAGTAACCCCCAAAGCACTTTCCCTAAAAGCTTACAACTATGCCAACTAACCCCGGATGCGGGGTTAGTTGGTATACCCCTAGAGGTGAGTTGGCATAACGTGATATGTGTTGAGATACTTTGGCAGAACACAGCAATTTTCGAGGAAACACATTTTATTTTTTAAAAACATGGGGTATAGGGTAACATGGGGTAACACCCTCCTTTTCAAAAAATAAATTCTTCAAAAAATAAATTCCTCGTCAAAAAATAATACTTGAACAAAAATAAATTCTGCTTAAATCTATAAACAACTGTATGAAATTAAATATATGAACAAATAATGAATTCTTCAAGAAAATTAAATTCTGCTTATTACTATAACTACCTCTAATTATTCAAATAGAATTAGTTAAATGGTTTAAATCAACCATAAATGTAGGAGTAGGCGTTCATTTATTTGGACAGGTGGGTTCAATTTTTGAGTAATTTTAATTTGGTCATATCAAATTGAATCATCCTCGTCTGTCTATCTCCAGTTTTTCCCCTTTTTGATCATGGTTGACACGCAAAAATCGTTGCCATTAGTTTCGACAATCTTCCCAGGATACTGGCGGGCGTGGTACTTCACCAAAACAAAGTCATTTATATAGTATTCAGGGTGATTAGGAGGACCTTGAGATTGTAGGGATTCGTTGTTGTCATGTTCGATATGACCGGTTGGCCACTTTTTGAGGTTCTCTAAGGTCCGTGGGAACTGTAGAATGAGAATCCTCGTCATCGTCTTGGCAGGAGGCTGAGGGTGAAAGCTCTTCGCCATGGATAGATTCTTCAGCCTCTGAACTATCATTAAGGAAGGCCAAGCTGTCGTCACTTTCGGCACAGCTAATGTCTAACAAGCCGTCATCAGAATCCGTAGAAGAAAATTCAAATCGATTCAGAATCTGGGAAGATTTTCCTTCAACTTGTCAACCTTAGCCACGTCGCCCTTTTTGAATGCACGTGGTTTTTTCTTCTTATTGGCCCTTTCAGCGGCGATTCCATCTTTGATGGGACTGTCTGTTAAAATAGCAGTAAACCTTTTTTCTCGGCCAGGCCACGGTTGGATTTCTGTAGTGGTTCGGCTTTGTTTGGCATAGGTTGGGGCGAGTTGTCGTAGCTATGCCAACTGATCCCATACCTAACTATGCCAATTTTCCCCACAGGAAATCTAAAATAAGATGGATTCCACACAATCCTAAACATCAGAAACAAAAGACTATGATACATGCATGCAACCACAGTTAAGCACTCTTTCGAAAACCGCCATCATCAGGGCTTTAATTCGATCCACGGGTTCACCAAAACACACCAATTTACTATGAAAATATTTACTCATCAGTCAGAAAAACAATTAAACAGGGGTCCTTTCTTCGTGACGCTTCCAAGCAGAATGCAGTTACGGTGGATGGTGTGTCTTTACATACACTCCCCGCTAGCAAGATGACAGCGCTCTAGCTCCACGGTGGCAGAAAATAAAAGCTGCATGGCAACTAACCCAGGCCTCCCCTACATTTTCCCCTAGTGGGAATCTCTTATTACTCCAGTTCCTATTTTAGTTCAGTGCGTCAGACTTAAAAGTAACCGTATATGCATAGTGTCTTCTATGGTTCTTTTTTAGTTATTTTATTACTATTTTCTAATTATTTGATAATTTATTTGTTGAGTTACTTTCTGATGTTCAATAGAAATATAGCTTAGAATTTTCCTTCTTTCAGCATCTCCGGTGTTCGCCTTCTGAGGATTAACTTGGCGGAAGTTCCTCCTTTCCAAGATGTTGCTTTTCTTCGCCATGGACTCTCACCTACAAGGAATGTGGTTCCGCTGCATGCAATGGACTCATGAACTCCCCAACTAGAGTCACATTTATAGTGAAGAAACGTTTGGAGGCATGAAACTGTCGGAAAATCTTTTTCACAGAATATCGTATTATTATCGAATACTAAGAAATTTCAAAAGAAACTTAAAACATATTCAAATCTATTAATAGTTACTTCAAGTTGTTATGAAATTTTTTAAAACAAACTCTTTATCAATCCTTAAACTGGTCTATGATAGAAGTAATTATTATTTTTAATTCCTAAATTACTATTTGAAATTTTTACTTTTACATTTTTTAAAAATTAGTATTCCTTTAAATGTGCCATGCTTCTGACGCATTCTTAGTATATATCCTCTCAAATGATTGTACATTAAAAAAAATAATAAGACATACAAAAAATTAGATTTTGTTTTCCAGAAAACTAATATTTTTGCGATTATTTAAAAATATCGATAGTTTTCTTTTTTTCTAAAAAATTACACATTTCAAGCACTTAATGAGCGTCGATTTTTATAATCCAATGCCAAATTTAAGAGAAGAAAAAAATTAAGAAAATTTTGCTTAACCTATCTAATTGATAAATGCAACAAGTTTAGTTTTTAAGTTAACGAGCCTACTCATTTCTGAAAGGGGAGTCTACGGAAGAGAAGTAGATTCTGCGTCGCGTCGTCTTCTGCAGAAGAGTGTGTGCGGGGAGGAGGGAAGCTCCTGACGTGTCGACCCCCCCTTCTTCCCGGGGTTCTTGAGAGCACCCCCTCTCCTTTCGGACAACAAAGAGGAGTGTAAATAATACAGAAAAGTGTCCGGATATATTTTTTGGTGCGAGTGCAAGATATGAAATGTGTGTGTGAGAGGAGAAGTGAAGCGGAATAGCAAGTCAAAGATCGGTTTCTTGTTTAGGAAATGCCACTTTATGCGACTCAATGAAATGAACTGTCGTTGCAATGCCATCATTTGAACTGGGACTTATTATTGCTTAAAATGTGACCGTGGAGTGTCACTTGTTCCCCCACCCACTATGAACAAAAAGGTCCAAGTCCCCTCTCCCCCCCTTCCCCTTCGTCGAGTCCGTTGTCTCTTTTTGTACATACGACATCTATTATATAGGGAAAAATACATAAATATAACTAATACTATATTATACATACTCACTTGTGTCATACTTGAAAGCAATTTTCCTCAATACGCGAAGTTTAAGTGTTTTTAATCGTGTGTTGTAATCTACCAACTGCCTACTGCATTTCTTTGTACTGTGATGACGCAAGGGATTCTCTGCCTGAGGAGTCAAATGAAACCTTCGATGGATTCATAAAAAGGCTCGTTCCATCCCCCCTTCTTTTTGTATTCGCACCCGGCAGCACAACTGAAATAGCCGTTGAATTAAGTACATCAAGCATCTAGCATCTCAACCCATGTCCAATTGCGGTGGATCGCCAATGCTTGAGATAGAACTTTTAGTTATTTTTAAATATCGTTCGAAACCTTCTTCGACCTCTTTGAATTCTTCTAGTGCTACATCAGAAGGTGCCACATAAATGCTTTGTGTGCCGCTTGGCGGGTCATTTCACTCCGCTGTTGTCTCTTCTATCCGTTGCCGTCAAAGTGGAAAAAAGCGTGTCTCTTTTGTCCCCCTTCTCTCCTTTGAGGAGAGCAAACCATTTTGAAGCACTTAAAGACACACCCTCTTCAACACTCCCCCCTCAGCTCTTTGTGTGTGTGTGTCCGTTGAAAGTGTGGGTAGAATCACAATAGTTTATCATCATTGTTACGGTAGTTAACTTTTGATAAACGTTTAGTGTGTGTGTGTCGTTAAGGCATTTATTAAGAAATTTATTTTTCTGGCATACAGAGTTACAAATGATCTGTGTTGCAATAAGAGAGGTTTATCTGTTTAGTGAATGCGCCAATAGAATGTACTTAAAGGACGCATGTATCTCGATACATGACTTATTTGTTCATCGTCACTAAATAATATCGTTGGTGAAGCTCAGTTAGAACTTAGTAATATATTATGAATGTAAATATTATACATATAAAAAGTTATTATAAATAATTTCGTTCAAATAGGCTTCTCTTGAAGTTCACAATGCATTGGACATGCAGATTTTTATTGTTTTCCACCCTGACGCAAAAATCCTTTTCGACGCAGTAGGATTGAGAAGGTCTTACGGGAGCCATTCACAAATGTCATCCACAATTTTAAAGTCGTTTTGCTTTGTGAATTTCAAATTGAAGCCCTATATAGAAGAGAAGTAAATCATTTTATACATACGTATGCAATATATACTGTTTTCATGTCGTTTCTTCACGCCTTTTCTCTTTTTCGGTTTCATGCCAAAACAGCCCAGAGGACCCCTATTTTTCTCTAAACGCGTTGTCTGAAAGGAAGCGAACTTTTCCCCCAAGATTGGTTTTTTGCGCAGACCCATTTATGTTCGTTTTCTTCTGCATGTGCATACACACACATGTATGCACACACGAAGCACGCTCTTACTCGTGTCCGTACTTCCAGAAAAGCGAATTTGTGATAGTACTCTCTGTGTGTGTACAAGAAGTCGCGCCAATTCCTCCTCGACGATGATTCGTCTTGCTCGTGCCTCTGCCATGCGACGGTCCTTTTCAGCGGAAAAAAAACAAAAGAGTCGTCTGATAGACCCTCTAGCGATCACACAAAGGTAGACAGCCTATCGGGCGGCTCCTCCCCCTCAAAAAAAAAAAAAAAAAAAAAAAAAAAAGGCTCTGCGCAAAAACGACTCTTCTTCATTTTAGGCGAGTTTCACATATTCGAAACGGATTATGTTAGGGTTTTAAAATGATGTTCAATAGTCAATCAAACTACGTGCAACAATAATCTAAGCAAAACAAACTTCAAACACGAAGCAAAGAAATTAACTTATACTATTACAAAAATTGGTCTTAAAATTTTTAAAAAAAAATCTGTAACTTATATAAAAGTTAAGATCGAAATCTGGTAGTTGAAGTCTTTCTTTTTTAATTATATTAGTTTTGAAGACATCAGGATATTTTCACAAATATATCAAATTTCTTTTTTTCTCAAAAATTAACTTTAAGATTTTAGTATATGGGATTTAAATTATATTTTTAGTTGTAGGTTTGCTGAATTGAATATTATATTATGGAATAATCATTCCGTAAAATACTTAAATGTAAATACTAAAATTGAAATGGTGTAATCGCATGTTTTGGAGTTTTGTGCATTAAAAAACAGGAAAAGTTACAATTATTATTTTTAATGAAGGGAAATATTTAAAAACAAAGAAACTCAATGCGGCACAAAAAGTAGAGTTAGGGAAACACGGATTTACAAAAAAAGTTTTATTAAATTTAAAGTCCCTTTTCTCTTTCAATTATTAATTGCTAGTGTTGAATTTATGTAAATTTATGAATAGTTAAGCGATATAGGAATTTTTAACAATCGTAACGATTGTGTTTCTTTTGTTGCCTGAAGATTATAAGTAGCTTGAGAGATCCCAAAACAGAGCATCCTGTTTCGGCGTTTTGTGCATGAAGCTGTTCCATCGTTTTGTGTATGTGTCCAGATGAAGAGCCGATGCTTTCAATGTGCCTGTCAAACACCAAAGAAAACAACGAGAAACTTTTGTACAAAAAGCGCTTTTTTTTTTCTCTCTCTCTTTCTCCTCTTCTTGTCGGAGGAGAAACTTCTCCCTTAGCTTTTGAATCAGGCGAAGTGTTTTTCCCCTTACACACATTTAGGGATCCATAACATCGATTATCTGAACTTTCTCGAGAAGATCGACTAATCAATGTTACTTTTTGTTATATTACATACAACTACTGTATTTCACTTACGTCAAATGCCGTAACTGTGTATATTTTAATGGTTTTATTCATCGCAAATAACAGGGGCCAGCCGATTTGTTCCTGCATATGTCTTTTGTTTACAACCGCTCAGTGTCGAGTCCTCAGTGTGCGTACTATAAATGTATGATAAAGATAAAAGATAAACAATTCATCTTTTTGCATATTAATGGGAAGAACAACTGATACTCATCATTTCGATGTTGTGGATTGCAGTTTTCTGTTGAGTGTCTTATTTACAGATGCTGATGTCCAACTCCGATTGTAACACAGCAATGCAGTGTCCACAACCGAAACTGAAGTCGGAAGCGTGATCTATTTCAGAAACGTAATTCAATGGTACAAATTGAACTAAATACTCGCATTACAACACACGTCAATACTATTTCATAGGACTTTCGATAGAGTTTTTACGACTTCTTTCGTCTTAGCTTTTCCTGAAGCTGAATTCTAGCTTTTTGACATCTTGGAAACTCGGAGGTTTTGCAGTTAGCTGAAATCTTTTTTGCTTTTTAACACACAGCCATTAGCTACAGAAAGTCACTAATCAACAGACTAATAAATAAAGCTGAATAAATACCATGATTAATGATTGAATATAGAAAATAATACAAGAATTGTCGAGGCGCATTTGCAACTATGCCGAACCTATTTCAACACGTCTCATTGCAACAGTTGATCTCTTTCCTTTCTCAGGTGTTTTCATGCGAATTTCGAGAGACGTAAATGTTATTCTGCAATTCAAATAGTTGTCGATTACAATGAAATGCGGTCGCTGGAATACAAAATTTTGGTTTGCCATTGCATGCAGCTCAATTAATAATAGCGACTCACTTAAAGTCCCCACCAAGATCGGTCCTGTTTAACACATCTTAATGCCGATCCGACTGCCTTTCGAAACTACCCACTCCGGACGAATTAATCACCTAATTAAGCAAGCTGTTCCACATTACTCTATTATAAAATAAAAATGCTTTTTAGCTTCTCGATTGAGTTGTGTTTTGCATGACTTGTATCCGTGGTTCCCCATCCCATTGGCTGTATTAAATTTTAAGTCTTTGACACCACCCAATTTGATTCACCCAATTCGAATAAATCAGAAGTTAGACAAATATGCAGAAATGATGCAGACCCCGGTGTTTGCGTGACAAACTTCGGCCGAGTGGACATCGCATTGCTCCGTCGTCGGACTCAGCCGACGAGACGAGTTGGCCTTTGTCTTCCCCCTCGTCTCAGTCCCCCGTTCGCGATCTCGCTCTCTCTATCTCTTTCTCTCTTATTCGGTCTCCCAACAGAAAGTAGTGGTTATGATATTGTTAATAAGATGCATTATTGTTTCATATGTTATTATATAAGCATGTTTAAGAGAATAAAATGCGTTTCTGGAAATCATATTGTGTATTTATTTGTCTCATCGTCGTATCTTTCAGTTCTTACAAAAAAATTATCTTACCATTCAAAGAACATGGTCGTATTACACTACTACAACATTAAGTAAAAAAGTTTTACATCCAACAACATAACCATGTAATACGGTTAAATTTTATTTAAAAAAAAAACCTTTTTAAAACGGGATAATTAAGTATATTATTTTTGGACCAACAAATAGTCAACACACACACAAAGTTCATTTTGAGAAATTTGGCCTTAATAAAAAAAATCCATACTGCAACATTTCGCCAAAGAAATTGCAAAGTTCTGAGCACGTATATATTAAATAAAAAAAAAATTTAGTCCATTTTTTAGTCATCAATTTAGTTTTCCCAATGTGTGGGTTAACTAGTTGTGTTGCATAACACGGCCATTTATAATGGACATATCAATTGTTTGAATTTTCCAGCTTATCCTTACTTATTTCCCAACCTTATCCATATGTATAGGACTTGGAAATAAATAAGTATATGTCACAGGCAATTTGCTCTATGTTACCGATAAAGTATGAAATCCAGGCATTGTATACAAATAGCTGTATCACGGGAAACACGAAATTAAAGAATTATTATTTAATACTTTGCCATGGCACAGAATGTCTAAAGTTAAACCGGCACTCCCCCTGCTAATGACGTTTTTACATCCACTTTGCGTTCATGTCATTTTTCTGAGAAACACCGCAAAATATCTTCAATCCGTTATTTAAGCTTACATTGTAATTAGTAAAATTTCTATCTAATATATTTTAGTAAAATAATTAAACAAATTTCATTTTGCAATAATATTCACATTACTTTTTGTTAAAAAGCGAAAATTAGTTGGAAAAAACTACAAAAAAAAAGTTGCTCCAAGGGGTACGAGCAGTTTTGAAAAATAAACAGCTCAAATAGGAAAAATGGCTACCATATAGGAAAAACGTACCATTTGTTTTTTGAACAGCATTTTCCCGGTGACAAAATCAACTGTTCGAAAAGGATCATAATGCCGATACGACTGCTCAAAGGAAGGTACCGTTTAACCATTTTTTAAGGTTATTAGTTTAACTATTTTTTTAGTTATATAGTTTTCTTCAACTTGATTTCTTTCTTTTAGTTAAAATTAAAGTTTTATCAAATTTGCATTTCGTTCAACATTTGACTGAAACAGCAATATAAACTAAAACAATGTATTCAAGATAGTGTTGAGGTAAAATTCAATAGTAGGTTTCTTTTTTCCAACACTTAGAGTTTGCTGCGGATTTTCAGTTGTCCTGCGGCGACATGCCCTCAATCACGTGACACAGGAACACCAGGTGCGTCAGAAACGTTATTAGTGGGAGTATTTCACACTTTGCCAGTTGGTCTTTGGGCATTCTCTAGATGCCGAGGTAAAGTACACAATGCGTTAAAATAATTCGTTCATTTTATATTATGCCGGTAACACTATCCTACACGTGACTTGCATGCAGAAACGCTATATAGTGCTGAAAAGTTGCCTCCTATAATAAAAGAAAAAAAGACCTAAAACATGTAAAATCGGTCGACATCTTACAGAAATTGAAAAAAAATTCTTAAGTTTTTAATATTATTTAAAATTCCACGAACAACACGCTAAGGTTTGTTATGCTTATTTTATGGTTCAATAAAGTTAGAACATCATTGATATTTCAATGCTATAGGGTCACACAATGCGTTCGAAACACGAGAATTTACAAAATGAATGCAAGTCTCATTATATGCTAATCACAATTACTTTACAACATTTTGATAACATAAACAAGTATATAAATAATATACGAAACATTTTCAATTAAGTAATCATTAATCAAATAATAATTTACCATTTTTGTAATTTCGTCCATTTCTATAAATTTTTAATGCGATACACGATTGGAAGATGCCGACCGATTTTTAATTTTTTTATGTCTACGTTACGTTTTTCTTATTATTATAAAATTCAACTTTTCCGCAACCCACTCAACAAAAAAAATATTTTAATATTTTTCAACCCACCTTACAGATCACCTTGTCAGCCCCCATGCCTACCTCGTAACATATGAATATTCGAATCTGAAAAATAAATCCAATGGACACAGGATATAAGTTACATATCACAGGACGTGTGATCGAAGGAACTCTGATTGGTTTGCGATTGTGGAGATATTTCGTTTCACTTTTTCTTGTTTTTATTCAATAAATTAATTACAAAATGGCAGTGACTGAGGAGGGACGATCGATCCTTTGGTCTGTCACCCGATGAGGAGGATGAGAGTTGAGATGTCCGTGGCTTGCTGCTTCCCGACAATGGCCTTTGGTTGAGCTCCAGTCTCTTATACGGGTGCCGCACAAACTGAAAAAAAAGGGTTTTTTGCTAGAATTAATATCGAACAATAGTGCAGTGACAATTGGCGATGAAACGATACATAATATCGACATGAAGATGACATTGCTTTACGCATTTCGTAACTTTCATACCAATGATATATCGGGGAAAAATCGGATAAGTACAGGAAAAATCGGATAAGTAAAGTTTCAGAGATGGAAATGGGTTAACAATAGGCCTACTCGACGCGTCGCACTTTTCTTAACATGCAGCATGTCATTGATCCACATAGGCTGAATCCATGTGGAGTTACGTGTGAGAAATTTAGAATTAAGGTTTTTTTAATTTAGTTTTTATCTAAATATCGCAGTTTCTTTTATAAAATCGTGTACTTCATCCACAGGCGTCATTCCCCCCCCCCCCCTCCCCATCCAGACGGTCAGGGAGGGGAGTAAATACCAGCCTGTTTGAAACGTCGTGCTTCCTTTACAGGATGATATATAATTTATCCCTATAGGCTGATTTCACATGAAGTTATGTTGATTTTACAAATGAACCGTGTTACGCAACAACATGTTAATTGTCCAGTGTCTGCTCTATATGTCCAGAATAGCTACTGATTTTTTTTGCATAGAAAATAAAACTTAGGCTTCCATTTAGATTGAATTTTTTTTTCTTCAGTTTTTGGGTTAATGGGTTGTTGCATAACACGGTCTAAATGCAATTTTTTACTTCACGATTCCTTTCGGCGTTGTACCTAAATTAAGGACGAGACTTGAAATATTTGTTTTTGAATTATCGCTATTTCCCCCAATGGGATTTCTTCTCTTCAGTTTTCATTTAACTCAGTGATTGCAACTGATATTACTCTTGCCACATCGTCAAACTTCGCTGGGATAAGCTAAATTTTTTTATAACATTCGAACGAAACATCGTAGGCAATTAAAAATGGTTAGGTTAAATTTCTAATTTTTTTAAACAAGCATTCTGTAAATTTCGAAGCTCTATTTTCTTGTAATTACGGAGCCTTTCTCGTGATGACAAACAAACAGAGATCCGGACACATTTTGAGGATTTTCATTTTTAGATACAAAATTATGAGTATGTGTCAGAGACATCCTGTTTGGCGTCTTAATCGCTGCCTTTCTCACAAACTGTTAAAAAAATATTTCATTCATAATTCACTTCCTTCATTTATTAGAGATTGAATTATGTCTTCACCAAATTCAAGTTCTTAAATCTAATACTGTCCGGCGCGTGAAAAAAAAGCGAACAAAAATTGTATTTTCTTGATTAATAATAGTAGGGAGTGTGCTAAATAAAAATACTGAAAAAGAATAAATAAACCAATCTTTTTTTAAAAAAAAGGAAACCAACTTTTAAAAAAAAGCGATAAAAAATAATTTTTAATTTTAAAAACAGGTTGAAAAAAATTAAATACTTTATATTAATTTTATTACAAGTTGCTGCCAATTTACAAATAACACACGTAAGTTTTGCGTCGAATTGAAAAAGATTTAATAAGTATCAAATTAATATTAATTATTTCAATTTTGGGTAAAAATTTACTGTACTGTCACCCTTGGCGACTTTTTCAAAATCCAGCCAAAAGTCGCCATTTTGGCGACTGTTGTCCAATAGGATTGCTGCAATTCCTTGTCGGGTCGGAGGGGGATTGCCATTTAAAAAAAATTATCGCCGAATGTGGAATAAATCGCCACAAGAGTGACCGTACAGTAAATCTGACCCCATTTTTTTTCCACTTGTTTCTAAAAATAAAAATTATTTTTACTTTTTGGCACTTAAAATTGGTTTTGCTATTTTAAAGATTATTTTATTTTGGCGGAAAGATCATCTCTATAATGCTATCTCAGTTTAAATGCTGTGGACAAGGACGGTCTGTCCCCAAGTTACGAGTGAATAACGTAATCGAGTTGACATTAGAGGCTCTCTACTCACGGCAGACGGAGCACATTTCCTCGTCGCTGTTGTCTCCGCATCCGTCGAGCCCCGAGCAGACGACGGCACTGGAGCGACACCTGCCGTTCTTGCACCTGAAGCTCCCCTCGGGACACTCCTCGCCTGCAAACACACGTGCTGCTGCTCAGTATAAACACAATAAGCACTCAGTAAACAGAAGATTCTGTTGGAATCCATGGAAATAAAACAAAAGTAACACACAGGCCAGCGAGACGATTTTTAGACATATACACAAATCCGCGCGCGCTTTGTAGAAACCCAGCGAAAGCCCTTAAAAGGCATCTAAATATCAGCGCAAAAAAATATTGTTTCTTGTGACCTTGGGGCAAGGTAAATGCCGCCAACTAAAGTGTGGTGACACTTCGTTGTCTGTCTTCAATTAGTAAACAGGGAATTTTGACAATGACACAAAGAAACCCGCCATGCTGCTCATAAACAACCGGCATCTCATCTCTTTGAACTGTCGATTTTAGTCGGCCATCCATGAGAAGTCGATTTTTAAAAATAGCTGGTACCTCCTTGAACAGTTCGTTTGGGGCTTTTAATCTCCTCCGATCGGTCGGTTTTGGCAGGCAGTTGTTTAGATAAAATAGCATGATAATAATTTTTTCCCCTGAATTTCAACCCAAATTAAACAAAAAGCATGTTCAAACTCTGCAAATAATATTTTTTTTACCTATTTTATCATCATACATAGACGGTATAATAGTGACATGACACTACTCTAAATCAATTCCATAATCTAATATATAATAAAGAAATGTTTGCAAACTTTGTAAATACTTGACTCAATAAATTAGCACCCGAATACGCTATTAAGTTTGACGTTGCACGCCGAAAACCCAGCGGAGGTTCCGCTGTTTTTTTCCTTAGTTTTTTTTAACGTTGTTATTATTAAATATTTCCCCCCGTTATTGTAAGATAATAATTGAAGCGAGAGTGAAGTGGCTAATGGTACTAAACTCTCATTTTTCGAATATAGAGAATTGACCTGTTTTGCATATAGGCTAATCCTTTAAAAACAAAAAAGGTTCTTTGTTTAGGGTTTCAGGGCATTCAGACATTCCGGGAAAAGAAATGGGCGATGAACTGGCCAGATTGAGATCTAGTACTCCTTTACTGTACAATAGCATCGGGCCTTTCGTAGTGAGTTGATCAGATGTATTGTCTTTTATATTTTTAGGGAGCTAGAGACAAGAGTGCAGTGGACCACAGGGAGCTAAATAGTGGCTGTTCTAGTTCACGTCATAAGGAGTTGCTGAAGCTCAATCGAAATGGTATTCGAAGGGCCATCGGATTACTGACTGGACACGTGACTCTCATGAACTGTTATGAGGGTTGCCGCTGACCCATTATGTAGGGAATGTAAGGATGAGGCAGAAACCGTAGCCCATTTTCTCTGGAACACCTTCTCACTTATAGGTTATAGATATAAGCACTTGCGACATCATTTAGTTGCACTTTAGGAGCTCCAGGACATTCCAATGAGGACACTGCTGAACTTTGCCTTATCTCTACGGAACCCTTCTCATAAGGGTACAGAGATTTCGTGGTTTTAGTTCAAAACTGCCGTCATAAATTAAAAGGCCCCAACTCCGAATATTTTAAGATTAATTTTCGGAACTTATCAGATTTGTATTTAAAAATACACCTTTTCATGACATTAAAAATCCATAAATCAAATACAATGGTGCGTTATAGTGAAATTTATATTAGCCCTAACTCTAGTTCGGGGCGGTTTTTGATAAAAATTGGAAAAGAAAGTAAATACTAAAAAAAAGGCCCTCAATCCGTGATGAGTTGTACATAGAAAAGTATGGTTTAACTTACATGGTAAAAGAAAAAATACAAAGTAAAATTTTGATCTTGCAAACAACTACTTTTAGACTTTAATGCGGGTGATAAATTTGTTTTTCCTTGTTTCCTGTAAAGCTTTGCTTTTTGGAATGGGGGCCTCTGGTCGCAGTGCTTGGCAGCCCCCCACCATAAAGCACAATCTCTCCACAGCCCCCGCTATTCCCCATGTGATACATAGAGTGAGAGACCGAAGTACCTCTCTCGCAGTATCCGACCCCTTCGTCCGATCCGTCGGCGCATTCCGGGATGGCGTTGCAGAAGGAGTAGGGGGGGAGGCACTGTCCGTCTGAGCAGCGGAAGGAGTGGGGCTCGCACGGGATGCCTAGAAGAGAGAGAGAGAGGCGCCTTTGTCAGTGGATTACAGTGGACCCGTCTAGTTTCCATACCAGATAGATCAGGCACGTTAGTATAGATTTTTCATGGGGGTGGTTCAGTGACTGATTAACTTCTTCTCCCTCCCCCCCCCCCAAAAAAAAAAAATTACCCTTCCCCATTTTTTTTAAACTTATTAATTTTTATTCAAGTAAACGGGAATACGTTGGCATATAAATATCGAGACAGCTATATTTATCATTTATTTTTCATGAAATCATTACCAATATCATTTATTTTTCATGAAATCATTACCAATATCATTTATTAACTATTTTTAAAATTAGTAAATATCACTACCTAATTATGAAATAAATTTGGAGAACAAATTTAAATTTTTAGATTCCTTGTTTAAAATAATATATGGATCTCGTTTTAAATTCTTTTCCCTTCGTCGCCGAAATTCAAATGTTATATAATGAAATACGATGACGTCATGTTACGCTTATTTTGAGATAAAAATTACCTCAAAACATATTTTTGAAGAAGCCTTTTGAAAACTATTTTCCGGGTTAGGACCCCCGTAAAATACCTGGTTTTTCCTCATGCAACTCAACAAAAAGTGTTATACCAGAAATTCAAATTTTTCTAGTTTGTAAAGTTTTTTTTATGATTTTTACAGTAATTCGATTTTTAATTTTATTTTCTTGACTTTCAATGGGAGGGGTTTGAACCCCCTGAACCACCCCCTTACCTACGTGCCTGAGATAGATCCTGAATTTCATTTTTTCCATTTTGTGATGTATTTTTAGTTTTTCTACAGATCTATCAGTAGGCGAAGTCATTACAAAAGAAAACGGGCATTTTGATCAACAAGAAACGTTCACACATGCGCAAATCCTGCTGAAAGTTCTCCCCAAAACTGATTTGCTGAGCTCACTCCGATTTCCACCACTCGGTCCCTTTCGTCGTCCCCAAACAATGCGTACATTCAACAATTCGGATTTTACATATTTAACAAGATTTGTTAAGTTACTAGTCATAAATATGGTATTTTCTGAGAGGTGAGATGTCAATCTATGCATCTATTGTTAAATAGATGTTGTAGCTGTATATTTATGAGTTAATATTCGGTTTTTAGGTGACTTTCAGCAGAACTCTATGGGGAACGACAAAATTCATCCTACGATTTTTCTTTTCCTCATGTTTCACGTCCTCCACTGATTTTTATTTTGGCCGGTGCCGGGATGTGACGTCAGCTACCCATGTTGGATTGATTTTGCGGTGTGAAAGTAGCGGTCGGATGTCAAACCAGATAAGTAAAGAAATCAGTTTGAAAACCAAATAGATGAAGATGCCCGTAGGCTATGGCGCCCCTATCGCAGCTACATCCCATAGTTTTGTTGCAAAATCAGATAGATACCATAGTTTGATTGCAAAATCAGGTAAATCAAAAATAACTTTATTTTTCTCTATAAAAGTAATACTTATATAGAACTAAAATTCGGCTTAGACGCCGTGTGTATCTCATACCAATTTGTTAAAAAACAAATCTTCCATCAAAAATACAGTTAATTATTTTTTATATCTCTTGAAAAATTTTTTAAACGTGATTTATCAGGTTTTGAACTAGACGGCTCAATTAACATCGCATGGTTCGGGGCTATCTCGAAGAAAAGACTCGGGAACACTGCCTCATATTTTTGAACCATGGTCATATGACGAGGACAACACCTGAGCTGGCATCCCATGCAAACAGTAACTGATGATATTTTTTGGACGACTTTTGTAATTTAGGAGAGAATCTGGCAACCCTCCGATCGCAAGATCGCTACAGCTTAACGTTTGTCAAGTCCTTTTCAATTATATAACTACAATATAAAAAACCTTCAAAACTTTAATTTTGAAGCATTGATATTATTTAAAGGAAAATGCAGATTACTTAAAGGTTTTATGCAGGAAAATTAAAAAAGGAACAGTATTTTTTTAATATCCTTTCCAAGACCTTAAAAACCCTTTTATTTCACGATTAAATCGTTTATTTCAGAAACCCGTTTAAAAATTTTCAAATAAAATCAATTACTGGCGTCAACCACTGAGAGAAGAAGTTAACTAATACTCTGATATTCAACCGAAATCTATATTAATATTAAATATATAATATTTTTCTTCACTTCTCGAAAATTTAAAAAAAAAGACTTAGCAAGTTTCTGAAAAAACGATTCAATTTTTATAAAGGTTTGATGCTGACTTTCTTGCTGGTGCTCTACAAAAATGAAAAGCAAGCCACGAAAAAAAAATCAGGAAAGAGACAAGGTTGATGAGTATTAAAAAAAAATTTCGGGGTGTGTAGAGAGGAGAAAGTGAGAGAAGTGTGACCTGTGTAGCAGGTGGCCTCGTCGCTGCCGTCCGGACACTCCCACCGGCCGTTGCAGACGGCGGAGCGGGAGAGGCAGGTGCCGTCGTTGCACTGGAACGCCTCCTTCGGACACGCTGCAACACAGTTTTTATATAAGAAAGACAATGAGACAGTTGGCGACATTAAGAGGACACCACGATACCATCTATGAAAAACATTTTAACTTTTCGAATCAAAGTTTTAAAGTATATTAATTAATTGTATTCAGATAATATTTTATACAAATATTCTAAAATTGATTTTTTTTTTAAATAACATATTTTAAAGCTTTTTTTTATAAATGGTATGGCATTTTTAAATATTTATATTTTTTACCAAAAATTTTTTCTGATCCTATGAACTATAATACGTAGGAATCGGCATTAACATTATGGACACTGCATGAATGGCATTTTATATAAATAGTTATTCCATAATTAGGCAGAATTTTTCCTTAAAACTCAATTTTCTTTAATTTCGTGACTTTTCAAAAAATATTTCTACTTCTGAGACTAATTCGCATGATAATTTATAATGTACACATGTTTATTGCAGTAAGTTAAAAAAATTCTACATTTCTCTATTAATAATGAAAAAAGCTGTTTTGAAAAACTTTATATGAAGAAAAAATAAACAATGAGAATAAAACGATTTGAAGTCCTTGAAAAACATAAAACATCATCCAACATAAAATCTCACGTACCTGATTAGGAAGCATAGATACAGTTGTAAAATTTTGCCCGCATATTTAGAAGATTATAATTTTAGCAAATAAAAAGAAATCGAGAATTTTACAATTTTTGTGGTCACTGTGTCATGTTATTGAAAGGGTGTTTTTTAAAATTGTACTCCTTTGTGTTTGCCACAAGTACGGTAATTAAAGTAAGCATTTCCTCCTTTAATTTGTGATAGTTGATGTTACAAAATTATTTCAACTATCAAAATACAGAGAAGGTATAATATAAAAGTAATTACGTATCGAAAGAGGACTATCATTTTAAGTTAACAATTGTAATAGTCTTGCAAGCATTTGTTTTTGAATAATGCATTTAAAAACTATTTATTAAAAGACTAACCGAAAGTTTGTAAACATTCGAGTGTTCATAAAAAATACCTCTCATTGTGAAAATATATTCTTCGTATGAACACCCCGTGACAATTAAAACGACACAATAACAAAAGAATGTTGGTGTGTAAAGCACTTGCTTTCTAAAAGTGTGCATTCAGACATGTTTCAGGAGAGACACCGCGCTTATCAAAATAAAATTCGCAAAATGAAAATGTTACAGAATAAACTTTTAAATATTATTTCTTTTGACGTAACATGCCTTTAAAATCAGCTGCAAGGGATATCATAATAGAAACACCAAAATCCATTCCGGGACTGTAATTCCGTGACCAATAGCTCTATTGGCATCAATCTGGCCACATTCGACAAAAAATAAGGCTTATTATTAATTTTCAATACGAAGCACAAAATAATGCCACTTTTATTGTAACGAAATCCTTTAATAAACAGTCAATGTAAAAGAAATGCAGAAAAGCGTCAAATATGTGAATTTGATCGTCATTTGTAGTTGATAAAAAGTACCGATTGGATTTTCAAATGTCTAAAACTTTTTTTTTATGTTTTATACTTCATGAATTTAATTTCAACTTAGTCACACGTTTGTCAGACCCTGCGTATTCTTTGAAAGCACCTGCCACAGCCTGATTTAGAAAATTCAATAATATGGGCACACTAGTACTGATGGTGCCCTTCCCGTAAAAGAATAGTTTTGAAGAATAAAAAGTAATGCATATTAAGTTAATTATACATCTAAAAGCAAAATAAATGAACGATTTGGGAAACATTCCAGAAAAGTTATAAAAAATTGCAATAATTACTTATTGACTAACTCATTTTTAAAAATATTGTATTGGCAATTTCTACACAATTCTATGTGTAATTAAATAAAAGTGGGTGCTAGTATAAATGGGGGGAGCGGCAAGCCCGTGCCTCAAGGAAAAGCAGAACCAAGAAGGTGCACCCAGAAGAAGAAAAAGGAGACGAGGAGACTGACCGAAAGACAGGCACTCCTCTTCGTCCGATCCGTCCCTGCAGTTCCTCACTCCGTCGCACACGTAGTACCACGAGATGCACTGGCCGGAAGACGAGCACTGGAAGGTGTCGTTCAGGCAACCTGCAACACAGGCACACCCGGCGTCATTAGACACGACACCTCGGCAATCGGGGAACACGTGAAATGGTTTTTTTAGTGAACAGTTATATCCAGTTCCCTGTTCTTTTCGAAAAGGTTGTTTGGCGTGAAATTCAGCTTCACGCGTCACTTTTTTTTATATTTATAGTTATCCATGCTAAATGTAAATAGCACGGATAACTATAAATATAAAAAAAGGGACGCGTGTAGCTGAATATTCACCTCACTATACTGCACATATATGGAGTGGTTCATGACATTTGTCAAATGTTAAAAAGAAAAAAAAACAGAATTCAACTGTGTGTACTTCTTGTATTTGATTTTTATATAAATAGTTATTCATAATAACACAAAAATTTTCATTGAAACTCAAATTGGTTGACTCAAGTAATTTAGAAAAAGAAAGAAAAAACTACTACTCATAGAGCAAATTCGCATGCCAATTTATAATAGAAGCATATGTCACAGTAAGCTTAAAAAATTATACATTTCTCCATTAATAATAAGAAAATCCTGAGCGTTTCGAAAAACTTCATATCAAGGAAAACCTAACTCTGAGGAAAAAAAGATTCAAAGTGTTCGTTCCTTGAAAAACATAATCCATCAGCCAGCATAAAATCTCAAATAACTCGTTAAAACACATAGATACAGTGTGTTTGACATATTTTGGATGTTTTGTGTCCCCTATGACAGAGAGAAGAAGAATACTTACGGGTGTTCGTAGAGCTGCAGTGCGGAGTGTCCGTGACGCACTCGCACCTCCCCCCGACGCAGTGCGAGTGCGGGTCTCGAGCCCTGCACTGGGAGGAGTGGACGCACGACTTCCCCAGGGAGCGGGAGGACGCGGCGACTGCAGGGAGAGAGAGAGGAGGACATCTTTGAGAAAAGATCTCTTTTCACATGAAAGCGTCTCACGAATCAGCCCGTGTACAGCGGCGATCGGCGGGAACCCTGAACGTCGTAAAAAGTGTTGACATTTCAAAGCCGCGTCGACCAGGACCACCCCTTCACGCTCTGAGCTTTGAACCGCGTGCAGGGCCCGATTACCGAATAGGCCCGGGAAACCCAAACTTACACTTTACATTTTTGAGGGGGCCCCAAATCTCGCATTTTATATAAATATTTAACACTTTTAGCATTGTTTGCTACTAAATTACCTTAAAAAAGCGGCATTACTAATTTTAGCAAAATAAAAGATGCTACTTGTGTTGAATTTGTTCGAATATTAGAAAAAAAATATCGAAAACATACAGAATATTAGAAATATTCATTACTTATTAACGTTTTTAAAATATATTTATAATGTGTTTCGTTTAAATGCTATACAGAGGCAAATATTTTAGTGCATGTAAAATCTCGATTTAATATTCCAGGGTCTATTTGAGAGCAATAGGGCCCCCATTTAAAGGCGAGCTTCCATTGCTTCAATGTCTTAATCGGGCCCTGACCGCGTGGTAAGAGAACTGAGTCTATTTGGCTCTGGAGACCCTTATTCTGATAAATTTAGAATTATTTCTTTTAAGTTTAATCATTTTGTTACCGTAACTTTGGGTTACTTGAACATAACAAAAAAAAAATTTAATCACTTCTGGTTCTGCTGATATGAAAATAGAGACGTGATTCAACATCTCTCCAATAATCACACTTATAGTTTAATGACAGCAGACCGAGGAATGATGAAATTGCTTTGTTCATTTTGGGTTCCAGTAATCTCCCCGGGGCCCAAGTTACGGTCATGTGTGTGTCTCGCAACTTTTTTTATCTCTATTATACGATTTCATATGAAACGTGGAGTCATTCCGTTCATTCGTTTTAGCTACAAAAGAATCTAAACAAGGGACATCATTATTTGGCCCCCCTGCATATACTTTCATCAGTGGCGGCTTGTCCACTACAGCAAGTACAGCCGGGCTGCACCTAAATTCATTAGTGTATTTTAAAACTAAAATCGGATATTTTACTAATTTTCTTAAATGAAGATTAGAATTGAAAATGAAATTTCTACGGTAGTAAGCAAAATCTCCAATAAATAGCAAGCCTGTTACCGTTATGCACAATTCAGGAAGGGGAAAATCTCCATTTAATCAAAACTGCAGCCAAACAGTGAAATTCGTTGCCATGGCAACCAGTACGTAGTATGGAAATCCCCCCCCCCCCCCCCATGCTAATGCATTGCATTTGCGAGAACAGCCGAAATGAATTTTCTTGTTTTAGCTGCACTTGGGATTCGATAAGCTGATTGGCTTGTGCATGAAACGCGGGGATCGGTGGGTGAAACAAGAACTTACGAGAATATCACCAAACGGAAATAGTTTTCGTGATACATTTACTGTTTTTCTGTTGTTTCAGAACCATTATGGTTCTGCTGTTGTTTCGTTATTTAAGTTAATATTAAAATTGACCGATTCGCTTATTTAAAAAAAAGGATTACTTTTTTTTTTTTTTTTAAAAGTAAGTGTTTTCTATTTTTTTCGCATGTTATCATTTTGTAAAAATTGAAAGGAAATTTTGATTTGAGTAATAAATAATAAAGAATTTCCGTTCATGTATGATTTGTGGAAAATAGGGGGGAATTCACATGATTTCGGCTGCACTAACATTTGCGACCACGGGCCGCCACTGACTTTCCTTGATCGAGCGTCAGCGAGGTCCTATTTTAACTCGACCGTTCGGCATTTCGCCTGTTTGTCTGTCTTTGTGTTACGTTGTTACGATCGAACGCGTTGTTCGACTTTCTTCGAATGTAGCGTGAATGTTCCTTGAAGTCATTGAAAACGACGTATATGTTTCTTTTTAAAATATTTTTTTTATTCCGTCACAGGAGGGTGGCCGTTTCAAGTCAAGTTCAGTTTTAGTTACTCCCCTAGCCTTTTTCTGTGTGCGAGCAGGGCGTGTCTCTCGCAATGACGCGCCGTATGACGCAACTCACCTTGCGCGCTGTAGTGGACGTCTCTGACGCACCGAAGGCCGTCTTCCGAGGCGCGGCGTCCGTCCGCACAGCGGCATTTGGAGGAGGCGTCGCAGAAGGCGTCCGGCGTCGAAAGGCGGCACGCGGCGTCGGACGCACACGCGTCACCGAGGCCTGGAAAACAGACATCAGTTAAGGATGGAATCCAATGCAGTAGTAACAGAGCAAAAACGGATCATCAAAGTTCCGTAATAACAATTATGAAAAATGTGCTGTGTGCAATATATAAGGCATTTTTCTATTGACCGTGACGAAAATTTGAATCCCAGAACTAAAAATTTTAACTTTGATATGCGAAACTTTCCTAAATCTACCGGACCGACTTCTTTCAAATTCGATATTTGAATGAACTTTCGTTATGGTATAGAATTATGGTAAGCACGATTGAAAACGGGTGCAAGAACCAGACAGCGCCATTTTTTCTGATTTATATATACTTTACTTATTCTTATAAAGAAAAATAATCTTCTATCTACACTACAGCGCGCTATCCATTGGTACAAGAATCAGGTAGCTCCGAGCAATGGCTATAAAGAAATGAGGGAAGAGGAGTTGCACTTTTGTCTTGTACGATGCAAGGAGCGCGTTCCTTTCGTCCTTCCTTCCTGAACAATTTGGAACACTTCAGCTGTCTGCTTCTGACACCCACGTCTTCATTTATTATATGTCCACTTTTGGAGTAAAGTTTTGGAAAACGCAAAAATTATATTTCGAACTTTGTAGAAAACTGGGGATTTTTTTTTAAAACATACATTACAAATTTTGCAATCAATGTAGAAAATTTGTCCAGGAGGAAAGATCTAGAGTCCACCTTTAGATGGATACCAATATCTCATTTGGGCCAAAAAAATGGACATACCATGATTGTGCTTTTGGCCATCGCTTTAAGTGTTATATGTTATCGATATAAGTGTATTATGGTAGCTTACTCTCTAAAAAGTAGCTCTATGGAACTCTCTATGGAACAGTCGTTTCCAACCTATATAAAGCTACGGACACCCACTTAAAAATTAGATAAAGTGCGGTACTCACAAATGAAAGGTTTCATCAAGGTGTACGGTAGAGCAAAAAGGTTGATAACCACTCCTATTGTGCCGCTAAACCTTCTCCTCGATATTTGTTAAATACTTTACGAATTCTTTAAATATATTTCGTGGAATGACCCCGACCAGAAACATGAAAAACAAAACTTTTCCAATCACGTAATTTTCATATGAAAACTTTGAACTCACGTGGTGTGCAGCTTCCGTTCCCTGCCGCCAGAGCACACTCGCATTTGCCGTAAATCCTAGGTACGATGTACTTGCATCTGCTCAGTCTATCCGCTAGATGGCACTGTGCGTCGCTCAGACAGTAGTCCCCAATGCGAGCGGCTGTAAAATAAGATAGAAAATTAGGGTTAGAACTGCTGCAAAATATGTTTGAGAAAGCTAATTAGTTTTTGAGTGTTCCTCCTTTAAAAATTCTACACAAATCCCACATAGGGAACATACTAAAAAAAACTGTCCGTCATTTTGAAATTTTTAAAATTGAGTTCAGAAAAGTTATAAAATAGTTATTTTCATTCGGAAATCCGTATAAATAAATTAATACATTAAAGCTTTGCAAATAACAGAAGCAGAACTAAAATTAGAACAATTGAATCTTACAACCAGCTTAATAAATTATATAATCTCTGACGACCTCATCTAATGGCACACACTCTAGTAGACGTATTCACGCAAACTGCTTCGTACTCGTGGAAAGTTAACAGTCTTAAAATAGTCAAGGTGGGGTGGGCCCCGCGTATGCGCACTCAACACAGACACCTCCTCGGCTGCCCAGGAGTCTACACATTTCAACATTTTAAAATTATACATATATAACCTCTTTAAATAATAATAAAAAAACTTTTGGAAGACACTATTTCTCTACGCTTCACAATATAGGGTTGGCCGTACGGAGCACATGATTCTCCCCACAGCCTGCTTCGAACGAAACTTCTTTCACAACAACTGAACATTAATCTCTTTACAATAAAATTAGTATATAAAAATAATACAAAAGAGCATACACAGAAAAATTTAATTAAACCTAGATAATGTGAAAACTACTTTACAATACAAAAAAAAATCATTTAAGCGTCTCCCCCAACATTTTAGTGGCGCCATCTCGTATTCTTTTCCTCATCCAAAAACTATTTCAAGACCGGATTTTATCCTCAACTATATGCTATTCTATACTCAAAAGCTTAAAATACGTAATTCTATTACTTTTGAAGAAATAATTATTCTTTTTCCAATAGGAGTGCTTTACATTAAAATTAGTATTTAAAAATATTACAAAAGAGCATGTACAGAAAAATTTAATTAAACCTAGATAATGTGAAAACAACTTTACAATACAAAAAAAATCGTTTAAGCGTCTCCCCCAACATTTTGGTGGCGCCATCTCGTATTTTTTCCCTCATCTAAAAACTATTTAAAGACAGTATTTTATCCTCAACTATATGCTATTCTTTATTTAAAAGCTTAAAATACGTAATTCTATTACTTTCGAGGAAATAACTATTCTTTTTCAAATAGGAGAGCACTTCCCTTTACTCCAATTAGGGGCGTGCCACAGGTGCCTACTCACTGTCTGGACCCCGCGTTTTGGGCCGGGTCGGTGCCAGGATTTGATCTGGAAAGGGAAGGGGGGGGGGGGGGCGCAAATACGGGTGTATATACGTATATAATATGTAAGAATCAGGGCGTCCTTAAGGATATGCGACCCGTGCCACCGCTCAAAGTCCGCGCTTTAGGAGAGGCCCAAACAAAACAAAAATTGCTGGGGAAATGAATTCTTATTTATGAAATGCAATTGTATTGTTTTTATTGGTATTTTCTGATATCTAGAATATTTTTTCTCCCAATCATAAGTTATCTTTCGTAAAAATTTAACGAATGTCGCTAAATATGTAACGAATGTTTTTTTTTTAATAAAAGAAATGAAAGTAATAGACATATTTATTTATTTGAATTTTTTTGATTTTCTTCTGAAATATTAATACGTTACGAAAACTTTCTTCAGATAGATATCCCCCACAATCCCTGTTTTTTTTCTTCTCTTTCTGTTTTTAAGTTGACGAGTGTCATGAACCACTGAGTGTAGGTTTGGTACACTGGGATTAATATTCACCGTCACGCATCACTTTTTTTTATTTCTATTATTGTCCACTCTAAACAAAAAAAAGAAGACGCTAAATAATACGTCTTTAAAAATAACATGAACGGGGTGCAATTGTTTCATAAATATAACGTAAATATCAAGTATGTTCTTCCTGGAGTGCCAAGGGTGAAACGAAGGCTCTCGCATTCCAAAAAGAGAAGGGGTTAGATGATGTACTCACGCGGCAGACACTTGTCCTTCCTGAGAGGCAGGAACCCCTGCGAGCACTGACAGAGGTAGGAACTCGAGCACTCGCTGTTGGGCACTTTCAGGCGGCACTGCGCGCTCGTCGCGCACGCGTACCCGAGAAGACTGGCTGAAAACAAAAATAATTGGTTGAATAAACGTCGCACTAGAGCTACAAAATAGACTATTGGCACCCGCCCGAGCTCTCCATCCCGAAGGAATGTCACTGGAATACTGCCTCTACATTCTGAACCCTAGACAGATGGCGAGGACAACACCTGCGCAGGTATTCCACGCACCCTGATGCTGGCGTTATGACTCTTGGACAACTTAAAAATAATTATTCATTGATTAATTAATTATTTAAAAAAAAAAATTAAAAAAAACATTTACTACTTATAAATATTGCTAACGAAATTTCTAATCTTCTTTTAAAAATAAAATGGCATCAGACATTTTTTTTTAAAGCAAAGAGATAAGCCGTTTGTTGGCAGTGAACAAGAGAATCTATATCTTAGCATTGAAAATTATTTTTCTTGCGAGAAATTTGATTGAAAATAATAAAAATATCCATACAGATAGAAGCTATTATTTTAAATTCATCACTTCCTATATTATTGGAGAATCCATCGATGACCATAGGCGTTGCCTCTGAATAATATAAAGTAATCGAAATAACGTTAGGTATTTCAAGTTCCAAGTAGATATGGTTTTTGGAAGGGGGGGTCGAAAGAAGAAGCGGAAGGGGCGTCTCACCGGGCAGGCAGATGGTGTGGTTGAAGGGGGTGTGGTGGGGGAGGCAGGCGCACGTCCCTCCCACACACTGGCTGTGGTTGATGCGGAGGAGGCACTCCAAAGAAGAGGAGCACTGAGAACCTATGCGCTCCGCTGCAAGACACAAAAGAAGTAAAAGAAGAAAAAAATAACTATTCATGTATTTATAGTCCTTTAATTTGAAAGTGCAAGTTTATTATGTATGCATTACTATGAAAAGACGCTTGTTAATAAAATATTTAAAAAATATATATTTGATGTGAATGGAGATGGATCTTTTATTTCTTATTAATCGTATCTGCAGAAGATTCCTTTCTTTTAAATACAAAAAATAAATTTGATAACATTCTTATTCTGTGTCAAACATCACGAGGGAGTGGTGATGCCAGGGCCGCTGATGCAAAAATGTATCAGTTGTCTGGTGGAGGGTGGGGCTAATAAAAGCTCTTTTTTGAAATTGCTTTCACAATAGTACAGGAAAAGAGTTGCCTCCTTAAGCAGAAAGAATACACAAAAAAAGTTTCATCACATTTAAATAATTTCTAGCCGCGTCGCTTTAACTCCAAATGAATGCCATGTATGAGAAATTTTCTTGTGAAAATTGTTTTCATGAGCATTTCTTTAAATACTATAAAAATGTGACTTTTGGGGATATCTAAAATATATCCATATAAAATTTCATAAATTACATAAGTTTCACTTGTGAATGGAGCTCCAGTAGCTGATGTATCACACACTACATACATAAGCGCTTCCCACTATAGTGTTTTCTTAAATAACATGTGTTTGACGGGTGGTTCTCACTCACCGAGGTTTCTGTTCAGCATTCTGGGTGGTGTGAAGGAGGAGAGGGTAACCTGAAGAAAAAGAACAGAAGTTATTGTATGTCATATTCGTTTGAATATAAACCCTTTTCTACTCAAGGAACATGATTGATATTCACGTTCTTTTTATGAAACAGATACATCCCGTTCCTGTTTCTTTTTATTTTATTACTTTTTTTAAGAGGTATTATTTTCTGTGTTCTTTTTACGTTTAGGGTGGATAATTATAAAAATGAAACAGGCATGCGTGAAACTGAATGTTAACTTCAGCATATGTTTAGTGGTTTATAACATTTGGCAAATCTCTGTAATTTTTTTTTTTTTAAGTAAGTCTTTGAGGGAATTTTCACTTCGATTATTAGTTTAAAAGTTATTTAATATTAAAGTCATCGTTGCATAAAATTTCGGTTACAATTGATTTTCCCATCAAAAAAAGTCAGCATGAAACCTTCATCAAAATTGTCAAATTGAAGGTTTTTGAAGGTTTTATAAAGGATATTGAAACAAAAAACTGCAGTTTTTTTTAAGTTTTTAATTTTCCTGCATAAAACCTTTAAAATATCTGCATTTTCCCTTCATGATTAAAAATTGAAGATTTTTATGAAGGTTTTTTGCAGTTTTTATGAAGGACATTGAAACAAAAACCTTTAATTTTATAGACCTTCAAAAAAAACTGCAGTTTTCCTGCATAAAACCTTCAATTTCAAATATGCTGACTTTTTTGGCTGGGTTGTCCGTCGATGCCTCCCACAATTTTTAGATGAGAACTCCGCATTTTTTACAGGATGTAAAAATAGGACTGAACTGGAAAACCAAGTAGGCATCTATTTAAATTTAGAATCAGTTTTGAATTTATAATTTTTTTTTTTAATTTGAAGACGTCTCTTATTCATTTGAAGTTTTTTCACCCTCATTTTTGCAACATAATTTCTGGGCTGTTATAATTCATTTAGAAATGCATATTTTCTTATTTAAAAAAATTTCATATTCGTTAAACTTCATAATTCCCATGTCATACACATTATATTTTTATCTTTATAATTAAATTAAATATCAATATTATTTTCAACTCTTTTGCTAGTTATTCCGCTCGCATCTCAAAAAGTAAATGTTTTAAAAATATGAAATTATTTGATTTCGTTGGGAAATTTTTGATGAATAAGGTCAATATATTTTTGTTTCAATACGATTAGTATTTTAGAAGTTATTTAATATTAAAATCCATTTAGTTTTCGTGCAATACTTTTTTTTAAGTTACCGAAATGCTTAAAATATTTGCCTGTTTTTTCAAAAGTAAAAAACTTAAATATATATTCTGTTTTTAGAATTAGTTTTCTCTATACAAATTTATGGTTTAGTGTTAATTGAGTGATAGATTGTGATCGTGCCAGGAAGGCTGAGCGTCGGCGAGTCTGTGGAACACAAAGATATTGCGGGTTTGAGAAGGAGTTTCAATGATGCTGGTGCGGTGTTAAGCAGAATATTTATATTCAAATAGGCCAAGATTTACTTGAATTTTTTGTTAAAGCTTAAATCCATAAAACTTACGCAAACGCAACTAACCGAATAGTCACAACTATTCCAATTTATCATATAATTATTACTTATTAGATTTTATGTGATAAGGGTCATTTATCGTAAATAAAAAAAATGTCGTAAAGTGATATGATTAAATAGATAAATAATTCAGACTAACTATTATATGGGAGGTTTGGCCGCCAAGCGGTACAAGTCCAAAATCAGAGTTTCGAGATGAAAGCGTTGAAAGGTCGCGACTCGTCCACGCCATGACGTTCAGTAGAAATGACATTCAAATGCTTATTGGGCAACCTATTGAACTTGGACCCACACCATTTGTTCAAACGATAAATCTAGCTGCTTAGTCATGCGGAACGATGTTATTAATTCATTTTCGGATGTATGTGAGTTAGGTTAGAGACCAGTGTCCCCCCCCCCCCCCCCCCCTTCAGCAGGTGGTCCGCGGACCCGCGGTAGCCCGCAAGTCGATGTTAGGGGTTCCGCGGGTTCAGAACGAAAAAAAATATTTAACGGGTTCAACCTTGGAGAGAAATTTAATTAAACTTCTGATTATGGTTTTATCTTCTTCTAGGTATTTGTTGGGTAAATGTGTACCCATATTCTTAGCAAAAGCTATGTAAAGTTAAAATAAATTAGAAAATTATTTCATTTTTTTTTTCTTTCCTTCATTTTTGTGTTCAAACGAAATTGAAATACCCAGAAAATGGGAGCATTTATGAAAGCGGTCCTCTGTCAGTGTTAACTAGAAGTCCGTTCTCTAAATTCTAATGGGGAAACGCTGACTTAAACCGGTTGGCAGCCATCCAGCCAGCAGGGACCTTCGAGCATGGATCCTTCATAGTAGAGAAAAGATATCTTTGTAATCTCGCTAACATCAAAGTGATGCCAACATGTATGGCCTCAGACACGTGGTTAATGACGTCATTCCATTCATAAATTTTCACTGTTACACATTTCCCAATTCAACAACCAATCGCGAGTATTTTTTAATTCATAATTTTGAAAAGAAGTCACGTGTCTGAGGCCATTAGGTCTGAGATGTTAGTTTCACGATTTGGACGTCATATTCTCTCTACTGCAGTCCATTCATGCTCGAAAGCAGGGACGGTTCAAAGAGTTTTTGTGACACAAGCGAATATGTTTTTGGCGCCCCAATGTGTACATTCTTTTTCATTATTATTATATTATTATTGGAATTTTGAACTTTTTGATTCGTTAAGGTACACAAAATTTGGGGAAAATCACTAGCCTGCAGGGTCAAGAGTGCGTGTTCAGAAAATAAAATAAAATCCAAAAACTAACCTCTACAAAGTAATATACAGGTAGAAATAAAGTACTGATCGAATACCAAAGTTATTCACTATTTTAACAAAAATATAAAAAATTGAAAAATGTCCAATGTGGACAACACATTTCCGACTAAAATAATTTTTTCTTTCCCCATTTCGCTAAAATTGGGTACCCTCATTAGTCCGGCGCCCCAAGCGGCCACTTGTGTCGCTTGTGCTTTAAGCCGTCCTGGCCCACCTGTACATACATACATACATACATATTGTCAGAGTTAAAACAAAAGAAAGAAAGCGTTCGATGTAATGAATCCTGCGACGTGTACCTCAGTAGGCAACGACGCGCATCACGGAGTTTACAATCCTTTTTACCGATTTTTCCTACTTGGGTGCGTTTTTTCGTTTTTCCAGAGTCCGTAAACATCAATACCACAAACAAATTACCAGGATGTTGTCTTCAGAATGAGCATTTATCGGAGAGGAAGAGAGAGAGAGACTTGTCGCGTACTCTGGTACTTTCTACTTCACTTGGGGACGGACTCTCCTCAACCTAAGCGTTTGCGTTCTTCTGCGGGAAAACGCAGTTCTCAGGTGAGCAAGGAAAAGACATCCGATGCGACGGACGAGGAACCGAGAGCTCTCAGTGAAATTCGAATAATCTTAATACGATTGTGAAATCAAACTGTTTTTACTTTTAAAATTTCTGTATTTCAGTAATTAACAGTTGGATGACGTAATGCCTGCTTTAACCCTTTGGGTACATTTGACGAGTGAGACTCGTCATCTGCTTACTTGGGCGAAGTGACGGTGGACGAGTCTGACTCGTCATCTGAATTTAAGAAGCAGGCGTTGATGTTTGCGGCACCCCCGACAGTGGACGTTGATCGAAACAATTTGTTGTCAGTCAAGAATGGGATCCATTGAACCTCACTAAATCAGTCCCATGGGCATAAAAATCTTCAAATAAGTCAGTACTCAAAGGAGTAACGAATAAAAAGCTGCAGATCTATGTTCACGAACCTTTGAATTTTGCAAAGGAATAGTTCAATCTCTAATGGATGGGAGGAGGCGGGAAAAAGTGTATTATGAGCACTGAGCTAAAAAATCACTGGAGGGAATATTAAGCGTCCGCCACCACTTTACACCTCACAGAGCCAAGGTAGGAAAAATAGGATCCTTTTGCTTGGTGTTTGTCATAGGGCGAAGTACATACACCCTAGTTTTAAAACCGCATTTCTGGCTTTCCAAAATACATTAAATGTGACACATTTCATGTTCTGACATATTTGCTTTCTTACTTACAACAAAAAGAATAATATATAAATTATTTAATCACATACTCAAGACCCACGCAAAACGACTCACGGCGCAAGAGCCATGGCAGCATGTTTTCCCAACCTTGTCTTCCGAACAGTCTTCATCCGCGCGCAGGAGTGTAGTGAGTCCGGTACGCGCCGATATGACGTACCGATACTTTTTAAGATGTTCTTCGGCGACTGGAACTTGATCGACCAGCATTATTCATTTTTATTTTATTTATTTTATAATTCAACTTCTATCCAGAAAAATGAATTTTTGATATAGAGTCTGATTCCGCCGCTTGTACTCTCATATATTTTAAACAGCGATTATTAAAAGAATCAATTGAGCAATCTTTAAAACATCCGATTTCCATTTTGAACCATCAGGTTTAATGAAAGTTAAAAATATTTACTTTATTTGCTAAAAAATAGTCAAATAGTGACAGATTTGAACAGAAATCCCATTAGCGGGGGGAAAAAAACTTGATTTCTTTGCACAATTCTCTGTAGGAGTGATTCTTAAATTTTTCACTGTTATTTACAAATTAACCTAAAATATTTCCTGAGAGCCAACATATTGCGCGCTCTTCCCATCTTAATTACACGTGTAAATTTGTAAATGGGTGGTTTTAGTGCGAGATCACAGGAAGCCAAAATTTTCAATTTTTCTCCTCTTATTTATTATTTATGAACATTTGTTTTTTCCCCCAATTGCAGTTTTTTGGAATATAGGTGTGTGGTGACATTCTTATTACGCTTCTCGTTTCTGTTCGTGGCGTGATCGATGGATTGCCCATGGGAAATGGAGTGAACAACAAAGGTGCAGGGAGGACGCCAGGCCGCGCCGCACCAGAAACGATCGGAAAGCTTGAGTTACTGTGAAGTTTTTTTTATCACTACAGCCCTGTCCATGCGGCACGGTTAAAATGCATTTCCCCCCAATGGGAGCCATCACTCCAGTGTTTATTATTTTAGCTCAGTGATTATGAATTGAGGTTTTTGAACAGTTTGCGAGAAAAGGCAGCGATAAAGACGCCAAATAGGACGGTTTTGACACGTACTCTTTTCTCGTTTATTTTTTAAATATGAATAAAGTTATTTCAGCGGATGAATTATTTTCTAGCCAATCAGAGCCGCGGATGTATGCGATGGAGCATCATTTTTAAAGTTGATGACCACCGCTTTAGGTTCCACTTAGGTTGTACACGAGACCAGAAAACTGACACATGACTCCTCCCACATCCAAAACAATCGCCAGCAGAGTGGCGTGTTCCTCGCAAACATTCGAGACATCTCCGCGCGTCGAACGGGAGAGAGAGAGAGAAATCCATTTCCATCCACGAATTCCTGCCCCCTTGTCCGCGGCAAATAACAGTCTTCCGAGTGAAAATAATTGAAATAACTTTGTTCTTTCACGACTCTGCGGTCCCGGGTTCCCATTCCAAAGGCAAGTATAATTACGGACGCCCAGAATCAATACAAAGCGGTGTTTCTTCTTCTTCTTCGACCGCTTGGATATTGTTTTCCATCCGGAAAGAATGTGGGAAAAGAATCGGCGCCCAAATATCGCCGAAGACGGACGCTTCAAAGCAAAAGGAGTCTTTCGCGCCGCTCGTAAGAGAACGTCGGAATGACGAGTTGAAACAAAAAAATAATCGATAATTAAATTCTTGCAAAGTCTTTTTTTTATTGTAGTTTTAAAGAAAAAAAAACCAGGAAGTCTATATCTATCGACACAGCTGCAGGGTGAAAGGCGTGTAATGTCTAACTGAACAGTGGGTTTGAATGCAAATTGAATTTATGAAAGCAAAGTAGTGCTTCGATTTTTTTTTAATATTGCACTTTTTTCGAAGATGGATGTTTTGCGTGCAATTCTTTCGAATTTTATATATTTTACCATTACAACCTAGATGACCCATTTTTCCCACTTCTACAAAATATTCAATAAAATAAAACATACACATTTTCTTACCTGTCAATTGAATTCTCTTTAAAAATTTCCAATTGTCGTTAAATATACGTTGAAATATATATAGAAAACATTTCTGTTTGTTCTACAGCAGTTTATAAACGATTCAATGTTCTACACAAACGTGTCCGTGTGAATGAAATGATCTTGAGAATTTCCAAACTATTTCTTTCTTTCTTTCCAAGATTTTTATTCAACTTCATTTCTTTTTGAAGATTTTCTCTATTTTAAAAAAAAGTATTTCCTAGGGAGAATTTTCAATTCTTTCGCTGTTATTCGGATCGTATCTCAAAAAATAAAACTTTTAAATTTACAAAATTAAGTGAATTTGTTAAAAAAAAAATTGTAAAATTAGAAGAATGCATTTTTGTTTCAATACAATTATTAGTTTAGAAGTTATTTAATATTAAAATCGTCGTTTCTAAAATTTCGCTTACACTTAATTTTGTCCGTCGAATTTCTGACCCACTATGAAGAGAAGAGATCCAATTTTCTTAGAGAATATAGGAATAGGTTTGGACTGGAAATCCAAGTAAGCATTTTTTAAAATTCGAATTAGTTTTGAATTTATAGATGTTTTAAATATTTAAGCAAGCTCCACTCATTTGAATTTTTTTCACCCTCATTTTTGAAACGTGATTTCTAAACTGCTATAAGTAATTTAAAATGACATATTTTCTTATTAAAAAAATATACTAATGTTCGTTAGAATTTCATCTTTCTGATGTCGTAAAGATTATATTTCTATCTTTACATGTAAATTAGATATAGTTAATTAAGTCGGGTATTAAAATTAGCGAAGAAGCAAGATTGTTTCGGACATTTCCAACAAATTTTAATTTGCTACTTTTTTTTTCCTTATTGTTCCGCTCGCATCTCAAAACGTTAAGTGTTCTAAAATTATGAAATTGTGCCATTTGTTGAGAAATGTTTAAGAAATGAGGTGAATTTATACCTTTTTCCGTAGAATTAGTATTTTAGATGTTATTTAATGTTAAAGTCATAATTTCATAAAATTTCGAAAACATTCATATATTTTTGAATACTTTTCTTCCAATTTTCAATAATAATAATAATAATAATAATAATAAGATATAGATATAGATTAAACTATTGGCTACACATGCTTTAGAGCGTTTTTGAAAATTTGATTTAACTTTGTAGTTATAATTTTTTAAACAATTGACAAAATGTCTAAAATAATCGACAATTTTGTACGTTTTTTAAAAAGTGAGAAATTAAAACTGCTCTAAGTAGTTCAAAAATATACTTTTTTTTCATTAAAAAAATATAGTCATGTTCACAAAACCCTCCTTTCTTGGATGGTATCAAGATTGAAATTATATCTTGAATATTAAATTAATGTAGCTATTTAAGAGATGTACTATTTTTCAAACGGTGACGGTAGAAAATGAAACAACCATGAGGCAACCCTGTTTTCCATAATTTAATATACTAGGGGCCTCCGCCAACCCCCGGAAGATTGCTACGCAATCCTCTTTGGTTTGCTTCGCAAATAAATGCTGGTTTCATACAATGTAGACAATGAAAATGTGCCCTAACAACAATAATACTTTTAGTTATATAAATCATTACTGGAAAATCTTTATAAAAGTTTCAACTGAAAATCATTGTTTAGACAAATGTAGAATTGTTTCAGCTCAATTTTATCTGCTCGTTGAAAAGCGAAACATGTGTAAACAAACAACATGTCAAGGACAAAATTACTTGTTAACGAAATTTTATCAACGACGACTTTAACATTAAATAACTTCTAAACTAAAAATCGTACTGAAACAAAAATATATTCTTCTTATTTATCAAACATTTCTTAATAAATTTGTTTAATTTCGTAATTTTAGGACTGCACATTTTCTGAAAAAGTAGAAAGAAAAAAAATCTGCAAAAAATTATAATTATTTTGAACAAAATTTCGGAAAAAATCTGCAATATAAAAAAAAATGCAGATTTTTGCAGAAAAATTTATTTTTAATAACCGCAAATTTTTGCAAATATTTTTCAACGCAAAAATGAAGCACTCATATAAGTTAAATAAAGAGAAATTTACGTGTATGTGTAGGAAGACACACTTTATACACTCAAAGCAGCTAAGTCGTGAAATCGACAGTTTTTCTGTGCACACCCGAGAACGTTACGGCGCAAATCATGTTGTGTTTTTGTTACTATTTCCGTTACGGTTCAATTCGTCCCGCATGCACCTCTGACGCGGAAACTACTCCTTCCTTGGACTGCCATTGAGCAACATCTCTCGCAGTTGGAGGAGGTGTTGCATTAAATACTACCATTGACATATTTAACCCTTTGGACCCGAATGGCGGACCTAAGTCACTATAATAACAACATGTTATTATGTTCTCTGTCCTTCGAATGGAACAAGCACTGCTTGTTGTTGAACATAAAAACGCTTTTCTTTCGTTAGCTTTTTCTTCATTCAACTGCGTTTTAAAGTATGACATCTCTTAGATATCGATATATTTTATGAATTCCCTAAACTCAAGTATCGCCTGTAAGTCACGTATTATTTTTTTTTCATCTCCGTTTTTCAAATATCACATTCTAAAACATCTCATTCGTGAGCTTAAAAAGTTATTCATTTGCACATTTGAATGATTTGTTTTTACACCTAGAAGCACCAAAGTATATGTGGGCGATCTAGGGCACTTTCTTAAGATTGAAATGACTTTAAACATTTGACATATGCAATAAACCACTCAATATATGTTTGGTGTACTGAGATAAACATTCAGCTTTCACGAATATTTCTTTTATATAATTATTATTATTATTATATATATACTAAAGAATATCTCTTTAAAAAGAAGAGGAACAGGATGCAACTGTTCCGTTAAAAGAACGTAAATGCGATACATGTTCCTCGAGTAAAAAGGGTTAAACATGTTTTTTGTACTGTACTTTCGCCGCGCGATTTCTTACCGAATTCCATTTATATAGATAAATATGAAAGAGTAATTACAAATTCGATTATGTGTAAAAACTTTCAAATAGTAATCAATTCTGTCGGCGCCTTTCCGTTTAGACGGAAAACAATCAGAAATCAGAAATTGCGATCGGCGGTGTTCAAACGGGCACGCCGGAAACGGCCTTCGTCATCGCCCAGTGCCAATGACCATTCTTCGATGAGAGGTAAGGGGGGACGTTCGCACATTGCGTCACGCACCTACAAGGGGAAGAGGATGGGGCCTTGCGTGGCGGAGCGGGTCGTAGGGGGAAAGGAAGACGAACCGTGACGCACTCGTTTTTTCTAGGAAAAACGATGATATGTTTGAAACGTAAAAAAGTTTGAGATTGAGAGTTACTTTGCATCGAATTCTGGTTCTTTTTGATGAGGAGGGGAGGGGGTGCACGGCTGCCTTCAGCTGTGAAGCAGTTGCGCCGAGCTCAAAATTAATGGATCTCTCAGGAGGGGGTGCATGTGGGGGGGGGGGGTATTGTGAAACGATGATCAATGGTCCATTTGTATTCTCAGCCCTCCATGTATAAAAATATTACTGAAATTGCGGCATTTTTGTTTACAATGTAAACAAATCGATTAATCAAACAAACACAATCCATCGAACATTTGTATATGTGTTGGTTTGTTATAGTGTTTCTAAAAACAAAAATATTCATCAGTGCGATGTTATATAGCTAAATATAAAATATTCTTTTTTGCTTGCTAAGAAATTACCTTATGATACGAGAAATTTTATTTTTTAATTTAATATGCTGTTTTTAAATAAAAAAAATGCCTGCAAAATGAATTATAACTTTATTGTAAAAACTCTATTTTTTCGGCAAAAATTATTATCGGAACTTAACCAACATAACTCTTGAATTTTGACGCCAAAAACAGCTGCAACATAACGCGATTTCTCCGACAACCGAAGATTCAAAGGGGCTCCGCTACTGGGGTGCGAACCCAGTTGAATTGAATTCTCCACTTGAACTTATCAATTATGAAATTTATGAATACGTGTGTCATATTTTTGAATCGCCAATCAGGATTCTTTTAATCAACTACAAATATTTGTTGCAGCTACATTTCATTAGCATAGGATAATTTATTAGATAACTTTGTGAGGTAAAAAAAATTGTATACATTTTTTATCTTTATATTGAAAATCAAACACAGCCTCATTTTCAATCAGAGGAAACTCCCAAAATTTATATCACTCCTGCTATTTGTTATAGAGCTCGGAAAAGAGGTGATCTAAATGCGTAATAGGACGTTTCTGCCCTGATACTTCGTGTAGCTGATTCTGTAGAGTTAAAAATAAAAATAATTCATTTTATCTTTAACATTCTTATTTTCTCCGAATTTTCTATGACGAGAGCGGAGGCCTTACAAAAGCACGGGGCCCTGTGTGCAGTGGCACGTGTCGCACACTCCTGAGGGCGGCCATGGGAAGTAGGGGGGGGTGGGGGTGGGGGGGGTATTTTAAAAGGGAAAAAGTCAACAAATGTTGACTCATTTCACTCAAATTTCGTATAGTAGGACAAAAACAAAATATCATTTATAAAATATAAGCTTCTATTCATCTATGGATTTACAATCTACCATGGATTAATATAGATTGCAGGTCCACACCACAACCCTAATTTACACTACATATCAACTAAAATAAAAATAAAACTTTTCAATGGTGACTGTATATTAATTGCAACTGTTTTACTTACAATGCTGCTTTATGGATTGTAATGACAGACAATATATGAGAAACTCATTACAGACCAAATTCGTGCATAGAAAAGTATGTGACGTGACATGGAAAGGGGGATGACGTGGTAAAAAGGTCTGAAAATCGCGTGATGTGATAAATGAACAGTCCCTTGGCCCCCTAAAACCACCTATTTTTTTTTTTTTTCAGAATTAGAAATTGTCGAATCTTTGTCAGGGGAAGTGAAAATTACAGTCAGCGGCATCCCCTTTGATGTCCCGACATTGGACGGGGGGGGGGGGGGGGGGGGTTGAAGCAAATACTATTCAAAGGGCAATTTGGAAGTGCGCGTAATCTCCTCCTAAGACAGCTCAAAGGGAACAATTTGGCGCATTTATGTTGTTACACTCGATGCAGCATTAGTTATTTATTTTGGCAGTGACACACCACCGGCCAGGACGCCAGATTTTAGGATTAGAGGTTATCCCCATCTGATGCGCACTGACAAAAAGAAGGGGGGGGGGGGGGGGGGTCATCGAGAAGAAACCGACAGCGGGCAGGGCAGCTCTCGTGGTGCCCCTTATAGGATTAAAAAAAAAGAGGACAGGGGACCCTTGTAATCCTCCGCACAAACTTTCAGGAATAATTTTAAATTAAATGTACGAACACATAAAATAAATTTTAGATTTTTGAAAATACAATTAAAAGATTTTTAATCTACTACAAATATTTGATGTGGTACAAATCATTGGCATAAAATGTTTATTAAATGACTTCGTTGCAAAAAAATCAGAAGGCATTATTTTGTTCATTGTATTGAATATTAAAAAATAAATCTTATTTGCTATCAAACGTTGCCAGATTTATGTCAATAGAGCTATTTGTCACCAGTGGCGTAGCCAGGATTGTTCGAAGGGGGGGGGTCCATAAATTATTTTTGGTCCGACCAAAACCAAATATATTTTTTTTATTAATAACTGATTTGAAATTTTTTTAACTAATAATTTTAATTAAATTTAATTAATAATTTGAATAAAAGTTAATTAATAATTTTAAATTATTAATTTTAATTAATAATTTTAAATTAGCAATTTTAATTAATAATTTTTAATTAATAATTTTAAATTAGCAATTTTAATTGATAATATTAAATTATTAATTTTAATTAATAATTTTAAATTAGCAATTTTAATTAATAATTTTTAATTAATAATTTTAAATTAGCAATTTTAATTGATAATATTAAATTAGTAATTTTAATTAATCATAATAATTTTTAAGTAGTAATTTTAAATTAGTAAATTTAAATTATGATATTTTTTAATTTAAGCAGTAGTTTTAAATTAAAATTATAATTAATAATTTTAATTGATTAAATATTATTTATAAATTATAATTAAGAAATAAATTAAAAGCTTAAAACACGTAGGCAGTGCCGTCACACAAAAAAATTTGGGGGTGGGGTTGAGACAAGAAATTTCCCAACTTAACGATTCGAAATTCCCAACTTAACGGCGTCGAGTACGGATACCAGCTCGGGTGTTATTCTCGTTATCTGACCATGATTAAAATATACGAGGCATTATTCCCAGGTCTTTTCTTCGAGATAGACCCGAACCAACGTTGTGGCACGCAACATTTGTTGCACGCATGTTCCAGTGCAGTGTCCGTTCTAAGTGCGATGTTAATTAACCAAACTTAACGATTGGAAATTTTGAACACAACAGTGCTAAAAATTCCTAGTTCCAATTTATCAACTTTTTATAGGGTAATTTTATTGTGGAAGTCATAAGGGGGGGGGGGGGGGATAACAAATACAGCCATGTTCTGAAAATGTAACATGATCTGTAAATAGTGGGAGTGAAAGGGACTCGGCAGTTGTGTCAACCCAACAGCCATTGCTAATCTAAACATAAAATAATATTCAAAAATAAAAAAGTATCTACATACCAATATGACCATATTTATCAAGTAGTAATTAAATTATATTTTTTTTAAATTAATAACCATTTAAATTCTAAATTAATCAATGCAGGAAAACAGGAATTTAAATTATTATAAATAAATTCAATAAACTTAGAAGTATTCAAAGAGAGAATCCTCCAAAGTTAACGTTAAAACGAAACACATATCACATAAAATTAGGTAAAGAAAATAGGTACTGAAAGATGCGTCCTCCGCGCATAAGATTTTTCGTAGCAATCGTATCGAAGTCCGAGAAATTTTTTTAACCGAGGGGTGATTTAAATAAAAGAACCCATCGAAAGTTCTGGAAGTTTCTATTTGAAACTGGTAAAAACTAAAAAAAAAATATTTATAGAAAAACACACAGGAAACGCACAGCGTCAACATTACACAATTTTGTGATTGGTTAATCACAAAACAAAACAAAATAACAAAAAAAAAATCCTAGACACGAGACTATAAATTTATATGGAACTGACGCGCCAGTCCCATATATTCGAAGCGCCATGGCGCTTCGAATATTAGCTGAAAGAAATTTTACATTGTGGAAGGCAAAACCAATAGGGTTATATGAAACAAAAGTGATTTTCGAATAAAAAGGAGAGGATTTTGATTTAGACAATCGCACCTAACACAATTAAAAGAGAAGTTATTTTAATAAAAAGAACACTGTGTGACGTTTGCGTAAAGTGCAACGCCATATATTTTATAATTCTTTAAATGATAATCTGAACGTTAAAATATATAATATAACTTTGACAATAACGAACAACAGAATGAGCAGATGCGACCATTTTTTAGTCGCCTGCTGGAAATCTGGAAACATTGCTCCTTAATTTAAACAATTTATTATATATTTAAAATGTTGGATTTTTTTTTAAGGAAACGATGCCACGGTTAAAAATTTTTTTCGCTTGACGCAATAAAAAATACAATGAAATTTATAAAACAGTTCCGCCACTGGCGTTGTCTCGGCTACAGACTACATTAGTCAACTCCACCTGGAGCCTTAGCGTCATATCGGTCGAAAGTGTGCAGTGAACTCTGAAACCAAACACACGAATTTAAGTTTAATTTTACAAATTGGACAGTTTCTAATTTTCTTTAATAACCTTGGCGTTTTTGCTTTCATTTGTTAAAAATATTAATTTTCTTCAGACATAAATTTTCCCAACTCGGGTATTTTTAAACCTTGAAATTCCCAACTTTTAGGGTTTCCAAATTATTGGGGGGGGGGGGGGTCGGAATTCCCCCCAAACCTCCACGACGCGACGTGCCTGCACGTAGGGGATGAATGAATCAGGGAAAATACCTTACTTCAAAGCAAACAATTTCTGGATTGATGCATTGTGAATTCCGGCTCAACTGCCGCCCCATTTTAAGTGTTAAGAAAAGTATCCTTTTACATGTACAAACAAGCAAGACAATTATACAGACCTACTACCCCATCGTCCCCTTCCCCCCCCCCCCCCCCACAAAAGTCGAATTTGCTGTCTTCAATGTTGTTTCACCATTGTTCTCCTTAAAATTATCCCTTCAGGGGACAGAAGGGAAAGGAGCTGGAGATACATGTGGGGTAGACCAGGAAATGCAACGTGTGTTTTCTCTATATTAATCAGGAAAAAAAATCTTCGTTTTTTTTTTTTTTTTTTTTTTTTTTTTTTGCATTTGTTATTTTTCAAAAAAAAAAAACCAAAACAATTAACTTGGCTATGGGGGGGGGGTTCTAACCCAAAGTAACCCAATGCTAGCTACGCCACTGTTTGTCACGGAGTGACAGTTTCGGAATGGGTGTGTCTATTTTGATATTCCATACAGCTGATTTTAAAGACATTTCAAGTCAAAAGAAATCTGCTTTTTTTTTACGCTTTATTCTACGATGAGAACGGGGGACCCCTCCAGAAGTGCGATGGCACGCATCGCACATGCGTAAGGACGTCCCTGCCAATGGGATTCGTGATTCTGGTAACATGATTGGTCACTTCGGCGTCATTTGAAATGTAGTTTAATTGAATATATATATAAGATTTTTGTTGTTATTGAATATCGTGTAGCACCGTAAACGATGTTTGAATTTAAAAATGAAAGTTAGCATTTCAGTAAGAATTTTGCCATTCTAAATGAAATAAATGATTTAGATAAAATAGTATATAATAATTTATAAAATTAGTCTTGTTGAATGAGAACTTTTTATAACGTTTCAGAACATTCAACAAATTTTTCGAAAAAACAATAATTATGATTTATTCACAAAATTATTCGAAGTAAAAAATAATTAAAACATAATGAAATTTTTATATATACAAAAGAATTGTTCAACTGAAAAAAAAATTAAAATTGAAAATTGATATAAATTTGAAATGATTATAGGTGGTAGTTCATTTAATACGTCACGCCCGCTTGGGGGGAGGGGGGGGGTTGAAAGGGTCTACCATGCGTTACATGGGGTCTCAGTGTTCGTAGGATGTAGCAGAACTTTGTAAAAAAAATTGAACGTTTATTTTAACTTTTTTTTATAAAATTCACTTTTTATAGACATTGCTATCTTTTCAATGGGATATTTGTTACATACACAGAATGGAAGTTTTAGCGACTGTTTTTAAACTGCAAAAAAGGGTCGTTTTGTGACAACTTGAGGGGATGAGGGGGAGTAGAGCTAACACGACATTGTGCGACATGGGGGATTGTGTAGAGATAGTTTATTTTTAAGAAAGTGTACATTGTTTTGTAGCAACTGGTTAGATGGATGTTTTTTTAAGTTTTGAAAATTTACAGAACAGTGCTGTTCTTGTATAGGGGTGTTAGAAAGTGAAATGTCTGCTTTGGCAAATAATTTTTTTTTTTGTAATGTACGAGGGTATTTTGTCGAATTTTTTATTTTAAGAACATTTTTAGTCAGCAACAGCGAGATGGTATGCACAGAATGTTTTGGTAACCTGCAACATTTCATCTCGTCCGTAATATCATTTAAAGGTAACAGGACATTGTGTGACATGGGGGTGTACTTAAAAGATGTAAAAGACGTGACGTCATAAACGAACACTTCCGCATTGCTCACAATTACACAATCAAAGTTTATATTAAAATGAAAATTAGCATTAAAAAAAGCGCTAATTCCGAAAACAAACAGACGGATTGAACATGTTTTCACGTCAATAGCGCCAAATTGCCGAATTGATGTGCTGCAATTGAACCCTGCAGTGGTACCCAGTTTTTTTTGTTTTTTTTTGTACCCAAGGCTGAAGCAGCAGATTTTCGGATTAGATGCTGAACTGCGGATGGGCGACTGGAGAAGGGTTGGGCCCCGCAGACAGAAAGCGGCCGTCGCGCTATGAAAGGTTTGACAGCGAAGATGCCATCCTGGTATGCAGACACGTAGGTAAGGGGTGGTTCAGGGGGTTCAAACCCCTCCCATTGAAAGCCAAGAAAAATAATTAAAAATCGAATTACTGTAAATATCTTAAAAATACTTTTAAAAAAAACTAGAAAAATTTCAATTTCTAGTATAATACTTTTTGTTGAGTTCGCATAAGGGAACATCTCGTATTTTCCGTTTTTTTTTATCTCAAACTAAGCATAACTTGACGTCATCGTGTTTCATTATATAGCATTTGAATTTCGGTGACAAAGAGAAAAGATCGCGAAATGCTACTGTATAAACATAAATTGTAACCAAAATAATATATTATTCTAAACAAGGAATCTTGAAATTTAAATTTGTTCTCTAAATTTATTTCATAATTAGGGAGTGATATTTACTGATTTGAAAAATAGTTAACGATATTGGTAACGATTTCATGAAAAGTAAATGATAACAGTTGCTTGTTCGATATTTATATGCCAACGTATTTCTGTTTACTTAAATAAAAATTCATAAATTTAAAAAATGTGGGGGGGGGGGAGGTTTGTTAATTTGTGGGGGGGGGGAATAAGCTGCCTAAAGAAATCCGTTGCTCAGTTACTGAACCACCCCCATGAAAAATCTATACCTACGTGCCTGCTGGTATGTGTTTCTGAAGCCTATGTAAAAAAAAATTAAGTGTATACTATACTTGCGCCCACTCAGAGTGACAATTGTTACCATGTAACACAACGAGTACCGCAGCCGAAACAACTGAAGAAACTAGAATAAATTAGCGTTAATATTACATTACCCATTTCGTTTAAAGTTTAATACTATCTCATGCAAAGGGCCCGATTAAGACATTGAAGCAAAGGAGCCAGCCTTTAAATGGGGGCCCCATCGCTCTCAAATAGTATATAGAACATCAAATTGAACTGTTGTATGCGTTAAAATTATTGGTCCTGAATGACATTAAATTGAAACATTATAATATAACAAAATATATTTATAAGTAATGAGTATTCTGTATTTTTTATGTTCCAATATTCAAACAAATTGAACACAAGCAGAAAGTTTTTTTACTAAAGTTTGTAATGTCATTTTTTTAAGATAATTTCAGTAGTACACTGTGTTCGGGCTGTTAAATATTTATATGAAATGTTAATAATTTGGGGGGGCCCTCAAAAATGTAAAGTGTAAGCCTGGGCTTCAAGAACCTATTCGGTAATCAGGCCCTGCTCATGCATAGTGTTAAACAATATGTTTATATTTAACTAACTTTGATGATCCCGAGTTTCTGGGAAACACGTTGAAGCATATGTGTTAATAAACATTTCAGTGACACCTGTTACAAAACCGCGACGTGTTGCTCCGAAGTTCCCGCGCTACCGACCAAGATACAAAAGCACATTCTAACTAGCTCTCTTGGATGTTTCTTTAGGACAGCATTTTTGAACGCATTTTTTTAAAAACAACGTTGTTATGTATGAGCTGAGCGTACGATTCGTCTCACTGCTTCTGGAAAAACTCTTTCTTTTGATACTCACTTGTTCAAATTCGTTGTGTGTCAGAAGTGTAAAAGAGATCTATACTATAGAAAAATTATATATATGATGATTTTAACTTAAAAATATCGACTCGTAAAAAATCTTGCACTACTCACAAAAAATATCGCAACTAAAATTATTGCCTGAAGTTCGATAAAATTGTGGCGGCGTTTAATTTATGAAAAAAATAATCAATACATCTTGGTTTTTGCTTTTAAAATCCCTGGTGCTTTGGCACTTTTCCCTAAAGGACTCCACCTTAAAGGTGGAATGCTTTAGGGGGAAATAGGTTGTTCTACTAACCCAACGAAAAAAGTCAGCATAAAACCTTTATCAAAATGGTGAAATTGAAGGTTTCATAAAGGAGTTTGAAACAAAAATCTGCAGGGTTTTTTTTAATTTAATTTTCTGCACGAAACCTTTAAAAAATCTACATTTTCCTTCCAGTAATTTAAATGCTTCACATTGAAGGCTTTTTGGAAGTATTTTTTAGAAGTTTTATGGAGGACATTGAAACACAAAAACCTTAATAGATTTTTTTTAAAAAAAACTTCAGTTTTCCTGCAGAAAACTTTTTATTTCATTTTTTGCTGAAGGTTGTATGCTGACATTTTTTTTGCTGAGAAGGGTCATTTAAATAGAGTTTAATATTTAAATATTCAAGGAAAAACTATTTACCCAATCTTTTTGAGTAAATAGTATATGACTCTTTATAAAACAAAACAGAAAAAAGTTGTTTTTTTTTTTAAAAATACCCTAGCCCTATGTTGTCCCTACTATTTCTAATAAACAGCTGCAAACCCCGTCTTCTGCGAAATAATGACAATCCTATTGGTTTCTAGTCAACAGCTGAGAGCCGGGAGGATTCGGATGCTTTTGAGGGAGCAGCACCAGCAGTGCGGAGAGCGAACTTTTGGAATGATAATAACACCTCCATTCAACCGTGTGAAAAAGGATACGCAGCATTAAGGATAAGATCGATGCAAATTTGTCAGAGTGAGATAAGGACGTTTATTCTTAAAAGGGAATTTTGAAAGGGTGCGGCGGAGGGGCGGGTCCGTCCATTTATCGCCACAGGAATTTTGACGCCTCTGTTAGGCGACGGGAGCCCAGTTTTGAGCTCTATTTGATCCGTGTGTTGTTGTTTTTTTCAAATATGGACTGAGATGTCTACATGCCGCGTATGGGGCAAGAACAGTTGTGGGCATTCCTGCCCATTCTCCAGGCATGTAGGTATAGATTTTTCATGGGAAGGGTTCCCCCCCCCCCCCCTGCTCCTAAATAATTCACAACTTCCCCTCACCCGCATTTTTTTTAAAAACCTTATTAATTTTCATTGAAGTATACAGGAATACATTGGCAAATAAATATCGAAACAGCAATATCATTTCATTTTTATGGAATCGTTACCAATATCAGTCTTTACCTTTTTTTTTTTAATTAGTAAACAGCACTCCTAATTAGGAAATAAATTATAGAAAAAATTTAAATTTTGAGAATCCTTGTTTAGAATAATATATGTTTGGATCATTTAGGTTGAAAATAGCAAGTTTTCCCTTATGAACTGCTGTACGAGAAATTGATTTTTTTCTTGTTTTTAAAGTATTTATATGATTTCACAGTAGTTTTTTTTTTTTTAATTTTCTTGACTTACAATGGAGGGGTTTGAACCCCCTGAACCAACCCCTTACCTACGTGCCTGCTATTCTCCATCCATCAGACGCATTCATGGCGGCGGATTCAGTTTTGTTGCTTCCGAATCATGCTCCGCTTCGATTTTTTTTTAGCTATTGCTTGATAACGCCACTTGAACCATTTGACAATGCATGTATCATTGAACCCTTTGCGGTCGAAGAAAATGTTTGATATTTACGTTTTTTTTTCATAAGAACCGTTTCATCCCGTTCATGTCTTTTCCTCCCAATTTCCAAGTGATGTCATAATTTTAAATGAAGTTAGATAAAGAACAAGCTAACGAAAGAAAAGCGTTTTTAATATTCATGCACATACTGTTCTCGTTCCATTTGAAGAACAGGGAACAAAAGAACAAGTCGTTATTTTGGTGACCGAGAGTCCCATCTCGAGTTAAAATCACTCACCCGAGTGGTGCAGACGGCCACCGCCAGGAGGAGTTGAGTCCCGAATGCTTGCATTCCTGCAACAACAAAAAGAAACAGTTAAAGAGGGAGATGTGTGCTCTCTCTTTGAGAACAGTTCTTTCCTATTACTTGTTCTTTTCGAAAGAACTGTTCTTCACGCAAAACCGTTTTTTTTTTCTTTCAAAATATGTTATTTTCGACACACACAAAAATTCACAAACATTGTTATATATTTTTAAAATCCTAATACAACAGAACCTAGATAACTTAACATGGACAGTTGTGTTTCATGTATTTTTAAATTTTACAATTTATACATTAAAAAAACTCCACCCGTCCAAGCTGACATTAAATCGATTCTATTCCAGATAATTCAATGAAAGTGTTCAACTGATTGTCATTAATGAGTCTAAAAGGCATCCATACTTAGTCTGTCTGTGGTGTGTCTGTCTGTGAAAGCGAACAAAAACCCTCATTTTGAGTTTTCTTCACGAATTAGGATACACTGATTCCGAAAATCACATTTAAATGTTTTTTGTCTGTCTGTCTGTCTGTCCGGATTTAACTCAAAAACTACTGCACGGATTTTTATGAAACTTGCACCATTTGAACAAACTTTTCTTAGTTTAAAATCTGCACTTTGTTTCATGTGGATATCTGCAACCATTCAAAAGTTATAGAACTTTTTCCATTTTCTCTAACATTACTCCTATGGGAAATTTACATCTCGATCTTCCCTTCATAACATTAGTCTTAAAAATCACCTTGGCGACCAAAAATATGTTTAGACAATACTGGGATAAACGATTCATTTTGACTGGCTGATGAGTAAATGTCGCCAAAAGAATTAAAAATGTCGCCAAATGAATAAAAAATGTCGCCAAATGAAAGAAAAAAGTCGCCAAATATTGAAAAATGAATTCAAAATGTCGCCAAATTAATAAAAAATTTCTCCAATTGAATAAAAATGTTGCCAAATCAGCTAAAATAGAGGTCCTATATTTAAAAATATCATCACAATGGAGAAATGGAAATCACAATGGATCCGAATAACAAAAATAACGCCGTTAACAAAAACCTCGCCAACCGAAGGAGGAAGATAAACCAGCTCTTTCGACTGACGCCATGTGTAATCATGTTCCGAACAACTTAACTTTATGACAATAGTGCTATTTGTTACGGAGTGGAATATTACTATGGTGTTGAAATGGGCCACCTTAAAAGTTTAACTTAAAGTTTTATATATTTATAACTCCGTGTAGCTTATTTTTAAATTTTCACCTCAAAAACATATTATTGGAATTCAAAAATGAATATTTGATAATTAATTTTTATAAGAAATATTGTACGTAAATATTGACCCATATAAAATTATGTTGAAAGACGGATATATAGACTCCGGTCGCCAATTGGCACAAAAAAAAACTTCACCAAATACGATAAATTATTTTGATTTAGAAGAATGCAATATTTTTTCTTTGATATATTATTGCGTCGCCAATATTAAAACTAATGAATGTGAAGTTTACTACGTAGGTTTATTGTCACTAAATGGTTAATTTTTATACAAAAAATATGCAATTAAAAAAAAAATTAGGAATTTTTATTTCTCAAAAAGAAACATTTTACAAAAACATCTGTTTAAATAGTAGGTAGTCGCAATAGAATGTAAAGTCGTGAACATAAAAATAGATTGAAGTATCTCAAAAAATACTCAAAGTAATTTAATAAATCTGGATTTGGATAACGTTTATTTTTCACAGTGCACAGAGAGTGAGTGATATGCCATGGCTACGCTGACAAGACAAAATCGCGCAGCTCTTACTGCGCAAAGTGGCCGGCCATATTGCTAGTTATGAAATATAAAAAGTATTTTTTCATTAACAGAAAAAATGAAGTTGCCCTATTGAAAATTAAATTATGGTCATCATCATACGCTGAAACCCCTTTCAAATATGCTGAATTTTTCCTGTTGAGCCGTGATTTTTGGGGACTTCACTTCAAGAAGGAACAGTTCAAGAAAAGAACAAATTAGCAAAACGACGGTTTTGTTCTAAAAATTCAATAGCAGCAGGCTGCCCTCGCTCATTTTAAAGAACATGTGAAAAAATAACTGCTTGTTCTACCACTAGAAATAAGGTGTAAAAAAAGCTCACGCGGCCTCCGTTCTCATAACAAACCACCAAATATTGAAATAAAATATCTATTTAAACAATGAAAAAAATGGCGGAAACCATTCACACGCAGAACTGTGCTCTTTGTTTGGATCGCTCGTCACGCTGCCGCACCGCGAACACGAAACAAACCGAGGCAATGCGGAATGGAGGAACTGACACGAATCATCAGCTGCTTGTCTCCGGGAGCATCCCCCTCCCCCGCCCCGCAAATCTTGGCCGACTAAGAGCAACTCAAGAATACCAAAAATCGTCGTCTTAATTCGCAAACCACATAACTCCTATGGCTGTGGGATTCAGCGGCCGTAGCAAAAGCTACTTGGTAACGAAATCAAGCAATGCACTTCCTAATGTGGAATAGTTTAAAAATAAGAAGTGATCTAAATACCTAAGCTTAAATTGTATAAAGCAACATTGCGAGCAAACGATTTTAAGGTTTAAATAAATTATTTCCGGAGATTAATTTTATTCGATATGAATTCGTTAATTATTTCAAAAATATAATCCTTGTGTATAGAGGACTGGCGCACGATAAATCCGTCGTAGTCCAATGTCATCACGCTTATTCATCTTGCGTAGGGATGCCAACTCAGGTGTAGTCCTCATCATCTGACCATGGTTTAAAAATACTAAGCAGTGTTCCCGAGTCTTTCCTTCGGCATAGACCCCGAACTGCTGTGTAGCGCTAGTGTCCACAACGTATAGGCCCATTGTGTGACTCTATTGAGATATAATTCACTCAACCTCCTGAAATTCGATCATTTCACAATAAAATTCATTCAAATGACTCCGTCCGAAAACTTACTTTACCGTCTGCTGAGCTAACAGACAGAAATAATAACACGTTTCCTACGATGTGCTTTACGGTTATCATGGATACGGACTTCATTCACCGTTGATAAAGAAGCAACCATTGCGATCAGCGAATAAAAACGGCGCATGGGCCCAACACACATCGGTTCATTTGGCGATTTTCTAAATGAAAATATACCAAGCTGCTACAGCTGCTAGGTCTTTACCATGGTAGTTACGTGGTTTGCGAATGAAGCCGACCCTATTGTATGTATTGAAAGAGTATCGAAGCGACGTGTGTTAGAACCATTTGCAACAACTCTTTTCCAGCTTGAGTTTAAACTTACTACAGTCAAGATGAGGAAATAATCATTTAGTTTTCTTTTATGACTTAACGAATATCATAGTACCCATTGAATTGTAAGAAGTGATTTTATAAAAATGAATCTACAAATTTAATTTCAAAGCGATTTTTAATGTTTGCACCTTTAACAATGTATCAGGGGTACCCATAAATAATGTCGTTTTAAGATGCTCTTTTAAAAAGATATTTTAATCAAAATGGCAATCCTTATAGATTTCCGTCATCTGATTACCAAGTTCTGTATATCAGCTTTTTAAAAAAAATTGGAATGTTCGAAGTCAAAGTACTCAACCCATTTATTTTTTGACTTTTCCAAAAGAATTTACATTTTTTCAGGTATTGAGTGCTGTGAAAATATGAACAGTTGATCATCAGATGGACAGAGATCAGGTAAGGAGAATAGGGGAAATCTTTACATCCGCGTCGCATAGTTTTTGTTGTGTTGTTGAGTGACCCTTGCAACATGTTGTATCGCCGTTATCATGTTGTGGAATAACACCTTTCCTGTTGATCAAAACGGGATCGTTTTTATTTCTGCTGTGCGGGCTTTCAGTCGGTCATTGCCGCAATACGGCAACCCTGGGAAGCTCGTCACAAATCGTCGTCCGAAAAACCTCCATTTCTGAAAGATATCCCTGATATTGAAATTACATATTGGAGTGTATGACATATTATGTAATTTTTTTAATTGAATGCTCGAACTACTTTTAATTAAAAGAAATGTGTAGATAAAATAATAATTTGCAGTGGAAGCCTTAGAACAACCTTCTAGACGGTGCGAGAACGTCATAGTTGCGCCCCACACGCCCCATACATTTCAGAGCACCTCCTCAACAGTCGGTTAATCGATTAATGAAGCGACACATAGGCGACATTACATACTATTATGATAAACTAATAAAATAGTAAAACAATATATATATAATATAAAAATAAATGAAGCAATTCATATTTTAACTTAAACTTTCACCTTTGAAGTTTTATTAAGTATAATTTAATATTAAAACGTAACCATTCCTGGTTTTAAGCGACGTTCCAGAGATATAATCTTATTTGGAGGGATTACAAATAGCTAGCAAAATATCGGCATATCCTGCAGAATCTTGACATTCTTGCTAGTAACAATAATACTTTTAAAGTATTATTTTACTAACCTTCGGATATTTCATAGGTAAATAAATGTAATATTGTTATGTTAAAAAACAACAGTTTAACTTTCTAAAAAATTTGTAATCATTTAGATTGATATAAGAGTGCGAGTTGATAATTAAAGAAATATTTATATCCTGTATATATATATATATATATATATATGTGTGTGTATGGTATGGTATGGTATGGTGTGGTGTGGTGTGGTGTGTATGTATGTATGTATGTATGTATGTATGTATGTATGTATGTATGTATGTATGTATGTATGTATGTATGTATGTATGTATGTATGTATGTATGTATGTATGTATGTATGTATGTATGTATGTATGTGTGTATGTATGTATGTATATGTATGTGTGTATGTATGTATATGTATGTGTGTATGTATGTAATATATATATATATATATATAATATTATTATAGATTTTTTGGTTAAAAAAGTAACCTTTTGTCATTGAATAGATTTTTATCAAACAGCAGGCGTCAATGACATAAAAAAGACTCTAAATGCCCGCCCCACCCTCAAAAGGTAATTGTAAAAAAAAATTGTTAGAAGAAACAAAACGTTCTTACCACTGGTACGTTAAAAACAACCCATAGAAGAAAAAAATTCCTCACCATAAGCATTCAATGATTGACACTATCGAAATGGTCCCTCCTGCCATCTGCGTTTGCATCTCACACCAACAGCGAGACCGAGAGTTGGAAAAGGCAATCATCTCGACCAAGTTACGAACCCTTTCACTGATAACGAGAGAAGAGATTGCGAGGAGGGAAAAGGCAACAGAGTAGAAACGAAGGTCATTGTTTTAACCAATTTGCTAATTTCGAGTTGATGGATGATGTCGGGCATGAGAAAATCCCTTTTCCGACACAAGTTACCCACATTAGGAAGTAAATAACGGGTTAGAAGTTCGAGGCACCTGAAACCGCAGTCACTTGAAAGATGTAATGTATATTATTACGTCGAGTATTCTTGCTTCATTTGCAAACATAAAACCTCGTATTAATTATTCTTAAATTAAGCTACGGTTAAATAGAAGACATTTTTAGAAAGCTAAATATTTTTAATGTAATTAAAATATGAATTGACGAAAGACCGTTTTAATTATAACTTTTTAGATGCTAATTAACATATGCAATTTTTGCTTATGCTAAATTATGTGGAAACTTTAAAAATGGTAACAATATACAAGTAAATACAATATACAAGTTCAATATACGTGTTGAATTAAAAAAAATTCAGGCATAGTAAGGGGGAAATGTCAAACATCGACAGTGTGAAACTGCAGAGCCTTTTTTGGTCCGGACTGTCAGATTCCGGACAAGCAGTCATATTTTTATTTATATATTAGACTACCTATATGACTCGAAGTGGCCCGGGAGAGTGTTGGCCAATTTCTTTAATTTTGTACTAGATTTCAAAATTTAAAACTAATATTTACATCATTTTCAGATCAATCTGAAGAAAATATTTAAATAAAAATTTAAACAGTAACACTTTATGGAACCTGGTCGTAAAATCGTCCAGATTAATCACAAGAAAATTACTAATAGCATACATTTTGCACTTGCATTAAGCAAGTGGGAAAATGTTGATTTTCTGTTTTCGTTTTCTAAAATGCGTAAAGAAAAGAGTTCCGATCTGTATTTTTGCAGTCCCAGATGACCAAAAAGAGACTCCTCAGAGTGACATAGCAATGAAGTTTTAGACATTTAATGAGGAGATATTTTCTCAGATTTCATCTGCGCAACTTGCAGATCTATAAGAATGTTATATAAGTTCAAGAGATCATATTTTTATAAAACTGCGTCCCATTTTGATTTGTCGTTCTTCTTCACATATAAATGCTCTTCCACCTGCTGTTCTTTAGACCCGTCCTTCCTTTTCAAGTAGTGGCGACGGGATGTACTATACTCGGGGACAACCTAAGTTGAACCTGAAGCGGAAGCTATGATATGTATAAATATCCAATTGCTTTAGGCTCAACTTAGGTTGTCCCCGAGTATAGAAATATGCATAAATATCTCACACGTTTTGTTCATTGTTTGCAAATAAATCGAAACATTTAATCACCATTCATCTTTTGTACCCTTTGAAGTCGAGGAAAAATTTTAATATTTACGTTATTTTTATGGCATAATTACATTCCGTTATCTTTTTAAAGAGGTATTCTGTAATCGTGAACATTTTGATTGCATTTAGAGTTGACGATTGTAAAATTAAAAATAGCGATGCGTGAAGCTGTAACCACTCTATGGTTATTGAGTGGTACCAAACATATATTGAGTGGTTTATAGCTTTTGTCAAAAGTTGCTTTAAAAAAAACAGACACGGATTGTGGGGAATTTCAATCTGAAGAAAGTTTTTGATCACCCGCCTATTTGGTGATTCTAAGTGACTAATATAATTTATATTGAAGTTTGTGACAGAATAACTTTATAAACTGAAGAATATGTAGTTCTCTTTCATTCTGAAGAACAGAGAACAAAAATAACACGTCGTTAGTTTGGTAACTAAGTTACCACCCTAGGGATTACTAGATGGAGTACACCCTAAATGGTTTGGTTTTGGTTTGGTTAATTAACGTCGACGGTTCGGGGTCTATCTCGAAGGAAAGACCCGGGAACACATACACATTCACACACACATTCATACATACACCTCGTTATTTTAGAACCATGGTCAGATGACAAGGAAACACCTGAACTGGCACCCAACGCCTTTAATAGACGTCGGGACTTTGGACCCCGATCAAAATTATCGTGCACCAGTCCCGTATACACGTCGTTCATTTTTGCGGATGTTCTGGACAACTTTTCAATTATTTTGTAGCCGAGCTGGTAACCCTCCGATCACAAGATCACTACTTTTTTTACTTTTCTTTGTCAAGTCCATCGCCTAGAATCGAACCACGAATCCTCGGATTCCCAGCTGACGCCTTTAATCGCTCGGCCACGGAGGCCTCACACTAAATGGAGTTAGATATGAAGAAAACGCTATTGAAAGAAAAACGTTGTTTACGTTCAAGAACATGCAGTTCTCGTTCAATTTAAAGAACTTGGAACAAAAGAACATGTCATTATTATGGTGATTGAGAAACGTCAACCAAGTCCAAAGGGTTCATATCCAGTTAAAAAAAAATGTATTTGAGTTTACAATTTATGAACAGAATTGGGCACATCGCCGTCGAACGATCCGGCCACTGTCGGAGGTCAAGCCACTGTTCGGGAGATGGTTCAATTTGGAAATGTGGAAGAGCCCGCCCCCTGGTGTCATCGGCACCCAAGGTAAATAGACTCGCGAAAAAGAAATCGAGAAACCGAAAGTGTTTTTTTGCGAGAAAAAATCCCTCCGTAAAAGCAGAGTCATGAAAATCGTGTCTCATCATTCCGCTCCATTAGCGAATTTACGACAAGTCCCGCGACACGATTTCGGCATCAGAGACGAACATCTCCCTACCCCTCTTCCCCTACTCCTAATCGATTCTTTACACGCAAAAGAAACAATCGAGTTTTTTCACGCCCATTGTGTTGCTGACGAAGAGAGAGAGAGAATAAGAAGAAAAAAAATACAGAGACTTTTCATAATCGATTCGCTCGTTGTCCAAAAGATTGTTGCGTGGAAAAGAAAAAAGAGTATAACAAGAATAGAATGTAACTTTTCTCACATGGTCAGGCACAAATGCACCCCGGCGCTTGTTGTTTATTCTGCCGAAAGAAGAAGCGGATGCGGAATACCTCTCTCGCAAGTCTCTCGGGTCGTTGTTGCCAAACCGATTCGAAACAGAAGAAAAAAATGCACAACTCTAAGAAAAGAATGGACATCTCAGATATTTATAAACATTGCTTGAAGGAGTATTAAAAATGGGGGTGACACACATTTCGGAAGAGCTTCGAATGGAGGTGCATTGAAAGCAGTTGCGATAGGAGCCGCTCCTTTTAAATCATCCACGCAAACTGATGAACAAATTCAAATAAAACCTACGAATAAATTTATCCCATTTTTGAAAAACCACATTTCTGTTCTATAATAGGAAAGAGAACAACAGGGTCGTGGGTTTAAAAAGTTATATTTTCTCACGAACTTGAATATAAATTACTTTTTTTTATCTAAAACTATCAAGTGTATGGGCGCTCTAAAAATTGAAATTCCTAAAAAAAAAAAAAATTGACAAATGTCATAAAACACCAAATATATGTTTGGTATTCTGATATTAATATTTAGCTTCACGTATATAAAATTTTAATTTATAATTAGAACCTCTAAATAGTCCTAAACATAGGAATTGAACACGCTCAATGATACCTCTTTAAAAAGAGCAAGATTTAACTGTTCCATAAAAGTAAATATATAAAATTTCCCCAAGTGCCAAAGGTTAATTCTTTTTTTAAAAAAATTGCATTTGTTTATTAAAAAATATCTACTTTATACTACAGTTTTCAAACTAAGTATCCAAGGAATGTAGCGAGTGTAGAATATTGTTTTAGTCAGGTAATTTGAAGCTTTCCTATAATGTAAATGTAAGACTAGGTTGTTGTATTGCAAATGTACCCTCAAAATGTTTTTCGATCGAAAGAAGGTTGCCTATATTATTCTTGTTTTAGCTGAAAATAAAACAATACCTTGATCTGTCGTTGATAATTAATCTTATTAAAAAACACCCTATTTGCCTGATATCAACAACAATAATCAAAGCAAACTTCGATAGAAGCAGACGTAGGCCGTCTGTGCAGGAACTGATTTCTTTAGTAACGGGGCCGTCCTTTAGGGGTGTGGTACGCGTGCCATCGCACAGTGCTCTGCGTGTTTCGAAGGGCCAAACTCCACTTGGATTATTATTTATAATTTGCATCAGATTATGAAGAACGTACCATACGCTCACAGACTCTCATAATTTCGAGCCTAATTAAGTAGTTTAGGTGCCTAGAGCCGAAGGCTCTTCAACCCTTTCTTGAGTTAAGAATCATGGAGTGGACGCTTGAACAGACTCTCATAAATTATTTTGAAATATTATATAAAAGAAATTTAATTAATTAGCTGATAACGTATTACAACAATTTTACGAACCTTTAACCTTTAACCTAAATGTGAAAGGAATCAAGCATGACACACGAATACTGATCGATAGCTCAGTACCTTAAAATATGATTTTTCGCATAATTTTTTTTATTTATGATTTAAAAGTGATTTTATCATACGTCTAGCACCCTTAAATTACGGAATAATTATGAATTTCGAACATTAGAGGACGAATGTCCCGATGCGAGCATAATAGATAATTATCGTGATTAAACTAAACTTGGATTCATCAAACCCAGGGTTCCCCTAACCACGTGGATTATTTACAATTTACTGACCTTTCTTGCGTATAACATTTTACACGGACACGCTCTGTGCCCGAGCGTAATGAGTTGGGGTGGTTGTGGTTAGTTGATGTTTTATAGCACAAGAGCTATGTTTTTATTTTTCAAGTCCGGAGCCGACCCAACTTTGTCCCCTCCCCCCCCCCCTCTTCCTCCCACACCACTATTAAAGAGGACATGCCACCGCCCCTCCGAAGGGAACTCATTCTTAAAAGACGTGAGCACACAGGTCAGCCCGGGAAGAGACAGAACAGAGACTCAAGCACTATTATAAAAGTTCAAAACTGTAACAGTTATAATCCACAAATTACAAAATTTAAAATACATTAGTTACGATTTATAAAATTATAAATCGTAACTCAACTCAACGAGCAGCTTAATGGGTAGTTTTAAGCGATTATGACAGTTTTGAAGGAAGTATTGGATTAACGGGAGTTACAAATGTGTTGATAAATCTTTATGCAATTGGTCATTCTGTTTAAATAATATACAAGTTTACAATTACGTAAATTAAAATTTTTAAAATTGCATAAAGAGCACAAACGCACCGCGCCCCACTGGAAGGGAAAACATTGTAAAGTAACAAAATTGCAAAAGGAAAACACACAAAATTCTAATAGGAGGACAATACGAAAGAACAAATACAAAAAACGATATCGGAGTATAAATCAACTCAACGAGCAGCTTGATGGGTAGTTTTAAGCGATTATGACAGTTTTGAAGGAGGTATTGGATTAAGGGGAGTTACAAATGTGTTGAGAAATCTTTATGCAATTCGTCATTCTGTTTAAGGAATTCTCATTGTTAAGAAAATTTTTAAACCATGCCGTGTAATTATCGTATGAGGACCTGTAGTGAGGTGCAAAAATGACGTGAAGCGACTGTCGAAAATGTAATGATCGAGGTCTCCCTCCACAAGGACAAAGGTCAAAATCAGAGACTTAAAGCAGAAGGTAAGTTTTAAAGGGGTCTTGTCCTTTTAAAAGAATAAGGTTCAGGATCTATTGGTGACTTGAAGGGCCGTGGAGGGATCCGGCCATGAAGCGAAACACTGTTGTACCGGTAGAAGAATTTATTTATTGTTCCCTCCAATCATCAAGGATAAACTGTTTAATGAAGTTTTTGAGGAAGGAATAGGGGGAGAGGAATATTATGTTGTGGGGCAATGAAAGAACCCGTCCACTCATTCATTGCCCAGGAAACCGGTGTGGACCTGGATCCTGTTGAGTTTTAGATTACTTTCATGTTCAACAATGTTTTGTTTAACTTTAAGAACATTTTTTTAACTTTTTAGAGAAGCCCTATAGAGACTTGAGGGATCATCTGCTGTCGCTATAAACCGATATTTTAAATTTGTTTTCTATGGCCCAATCGACGGCCAAATTGATTGTGGCCAGCAAGGCCGGGAAGACAGAATTACACGGGTGAAGTTTGAGTGTGATAATTTTGAAGATTTTATTGTTGTGATTAAGGATACAGACAGAAAGCCGAACATTGCCGTCGATCCGTCGGTGTAGACGATAATATCAAAGGTGAAGTTTATGTCTTGGGAGGGGATGAGCAGTTAAAGACTGATGGGGGTGTCAGGTGATTATTAGGTGTGATCTGTCAGGAGACGTCGGCTGGGGTTATTAATAATATTCTTTTTAAGAACCCGGAAATGAAATCTATCATTAACGTAATTTAAGGTTAAGTGAATAAAACTAAGAGAGCATCATTTGGGGAGGATTTGTACGCACCGCTGAGCTGATGTTGAGAAGAAATTTCGTCTGGAGGGGAGGTGAGCCCCGCCCTACTTGCTCCTATGTTATGCCTTTTTATGATGAAGAAAATTTAAATTTTCTGTACAGATTTATACAATGTAAATACACCCTAATACTTTTATGTTCTTTTAAAAAAATATGTTTCATTTGTGAGAATTACGATGGCATTATTTTACTTTCTTTTGAAATTCTGTAGTTTTATTTTTTTCACATTTTTATTTTCTTTAGAGCTATTTAAGGCTAATACAAAGACGAGTGCAATATTTTAATACTATTTTTATAAATTCCAGAATGCCATTGCACTTTGAAATTCCTTGAATTATAAATTCCAGAATGCTTTGAAATTCCTTAAAACTGTTGAAATTTTTAAGTTTATTTAATTTTTGTTCGAAAGGGGGATTAGGATTGTTTTCAGTTTGTAATTGTATGTCTCGTTGTTTCGCGATGATTTGGTCATAAAAGCACGACTAAATGCTGTCTTTCAGGCAGTGGCGGCCCGTGGTCGAAAATGTTAGTGCAGCCGAAATCATGTGACCCCCCCCCCCCCCACCCCCACCCCCAAAAAAAAAAAATCAAACTTTCAAAAGCCATTTTTGGGATATTTATCGAAAAATCCTCAAGCTTTGAGGAATCGGCAAAACAAAAAAAAATATAGACATTCGCTATCTTTAAATCTTACGTCAAATTCCATTATTATGGTATCCAAAATGTCGTAACGCTGTACGACGTAAATATAGTGTTCTATTATATATAACTTATTTTGCATATCATTTCCCATTTTATATTAATTTATTTTCATCATGTATGTCAACGATTTAATATTTCACTTTAGTTAAGTTTTTATTTTAATGATTGAACTCTCTTGCACAGAAACTCTCTTGCCAAAATCAAAATTGGATTTATTTGAGCGTTTTTTTGTTTTGTTTTTATATTTATTTATTTTTATTCAGGCTTTGTTTTAAATTAATTCCCGATTTTTATCCCTGTTAATTTTCATCCACCTGAGACTTCTTTTTCCACATCTTCTGCCATTGCCTTCAAGCCGGCCTCCTCTACAAAATCCTAAGATTTTAACAGACAGCCATCCTTACGGACAACCACAGACCCGCCATTTTCCACCATTTCATTATGCCTTCTTCTCACAGCGCTTCAATAAGTGTTGTTGAACTCAAATGAACCCTCACACACAACCACCCCCCAACCAATTAAAATCCTGAAAAAGGGTCACATGGGTCCCCGAAATACATGCTCTAACGGACCCCCTTTTCTTCGAGGCAGATTACCACCCTCGCGGGCTAAAGACGGACGACCCTGAGAGGGGGTGGTCTGTGCCCATCTCCAAAATATTCCGAACGGAGACGCGACGCAGTCTTCGGATAACAAAATGCTCCCCTCCAAATGCCGAAGCCAGGATCCAGTAGCAAGATCATCCTCCAGCAGCAACCTGGGACAACATAAGCTAAGGCCTCAAAAATCCATTCCCTTTTTTCTTTTATTAATTAATCTGAACTAATCAGACTTTTATTTTGGTACCACTCGCGCCTTATTTTACTTAACTTATAAATTCTTAGTATGCGATGCTTAACATTGCTCGTGTTTTAAATTTTTATGTTTTCTTATTCAATTAGTGTTTTTTATCGCGCTGCAAGAGAGTTCTCTATCTTACAATTAAATGCCTACACTTTTGTATTTTATGTTTGCGTACAGGTTTATAAATATGTATACATCTATCTTTGAATGAAACTATGTTTATGCCGACCCACAAATAAATGTAAATGTTTTCTTTTATTCATTAAACTTTAAAACTTGATTATTTAAATTTTGTGTTGTGTTTTCTTTATCTCTTGGATCTCATTGTTCTAGCATACATCATTTTGTTGGATGTATTTTTATTTCGAACTTGTGTTATTGCCTTTCATAATTCATTTTACTTCACTTATGCGTTTGGCCAGTTTAATCTCTCATGTTCATAAAAACTGTGAACATTATTCTAAACTTTAATTATTAAATTGTTCTAAATTGATTGTTTTTTTTTTGTGTACCCCTGTTCTATCTGTGTAAGATTTACAGCTGTTGTAGCAATACGACAAAAATTTCAAAATATAACATTTTAAATTTCTTAAACACATCTTCGTGAGTTCGGAAGTCATCTTGTCTTTTGAAAACAATTTCTGTTTTCGAATTCGCAATTTCAAAAATACGCTTGAACGTGTTCTCATTATGGTTTTGTCTTATAATGTTCTGAATTACCTTGACTTGCTGAAGACAATAATTTATATCTAAAGATTTTTTTGAAGAATGTCATATAAAACATCTGTTTGTTGAAAAATAAAATCAAAAATTAAAGATAAAAGTGTGAATCCAAAATCATTAAAATAATTCAGAAATCCATTTGTCCATCGAATTGCTCCCATTCACTCCCTCAACAGCCATTCCTTCCACAGGGTTGCGAAACAGCACTTATCAATACCGCCAAAGCTGAAACAATTATCGAGCCAAGGGGCTTTTCCTCCATCAGGCAAAGCGGTCTAGAGATGCTAGTAAAATACTCGGTCCCCTCCCCACACGTCCCGCCGATTCAAACACGGGAGCCAATCAATTCACAGAATTCCCAACTACAGCTCGAGTTGAAAAAATCCTTTTGAGCTGCGTTTGTGACGTCACAGCCTCATTTTAACGTGAAGGGGAAGTCATACCACGTAAGATTGTCATGGCAACGATGCAGCCGATTTCTAACTTCGCTTTTTAGCTGCAATTTTCATTGACTGAAGTTTTTTTCCCTTCTGAATTGTGCATTACGGCAAAAAGGTTTGCTATTTATCGGAGATTTTGTTTACTACCGTAGAAATTTCATTTTCAATTATAATCTTCATTTAAGAAAATTAGTAAAATATCTGATTTTAGTTTTTGATGAATTTAGGTGCAGCCCGGCTGTACTTGCTGTAGTGGGCGAGCCGCCAATGCTTTCAGGATAATCAAGCTGGAAGGGACATCCAAGAATCTCATATCCGAAACTCACAGGGTAGTCTAGGAGTGCAAACATATTTCACTGTGGCGCATTCGAAGTAAAAATGTACAACTGCTCGATTACACAGACAATTTAGGATTAACTGCTATTTCTGCGTTCTCCTATCGAGCTACAACGTATCCCCCTACGCTGACCTCTATTCGTAACGTTCTACAAATCGATTCAATTCTATACCTGCCGCATTTCACTTCAACTATAACCGATTTTTTTTTATAAACTTCACCAAATGTAGTTTCATAAGTGTCTGTTCACAATGCTAAAAATGCATTCTCATTTTTGAACAAACTTTTTTTCGTCATTTTGGAAGAAACAGGCACCTGATAAATAATCCGATTTATTTTAAGGATGTAATGGCGACACTCGCGTGCAAAAGGGTTCATAAAATATATTAATACCCAAGTGACATCATATTTTTAAATGAAGTTAAATAGTGAACAATCTAAAGAAAGAAAAGTGGTTTTTATCTTCAAGAACATGTTGTTCTCGTTCAATTAAAAAAAAGAGGTAACAAAATAACAGGTCGTTATTTTAGTGACTGAGAGTGAAAGGGGTGACTCAAGTACAAAGGGTTGAATGACATGAAAAGGAGAGACGAAGTTTAAATCATCTTCTTGAAATCACCTCGTGCCTGTTCTCGGGAGAACCGAAATGGACTCTGCAAAAAAAACTCTGACTTTGTTCAAATCATTACTTTTAAGGAGTTTCGGTAATTGTCATGAAACAACAAAGAGAAAGATGCGAGTTTCCATCTAAAAATTGATTCGTTTTAATTCATTTTATTAAAAAAAATTAATTTTCTCGATTTTACATTCCAAATGTAGAACTTCCCTTTTTTTTTAATTAAAATATAACGACTTGTCCGTAAAAAAGTATCCATGCCATTACTTATTATTATCCTCGAAAGTGCAAAAATTATTTGTATCGGCTAATTTTTGGAACTAAAATATAGTTTTCCTTCGCAAAATAGTTCTCCCCATGCCATCACAACTCTAAATACACAAATTAGAGTCGTTCTGTTCATTAGTCCGTTACTTCGTTGAAAGGGAAAATTATTTAATGGCCACGTGAGTATTTTAATATTCGGCTTTATCTGTCACCAACTCTAGACTTGCGATTATTTGCGTTTTCCAACCAAACTCTCGTTATGTTCCAGAAAACATATAAAACTGTTTCCGCTCTTGTTTTTTTTTCTAAAAAAGCTTATGTCAATAACTCTCATACAACAATCTAAACATGACCTGAGGCCTCCGTGGCCGAGTGGATTAGGCGTCAGCTGGGAATCCAAGGGTCCCCGGTTCAAAACCTTGCGATGGACTAGACTAAAGAATAGTAAAAAGTAGTGATATTGCGATCGGAGGATTGCCAACTTCGCTACCAAAATACTAGAATGTCGTCCAAAACATCCACAAAAAATAACGGCGTGTATACAGGACTGGTGCACGATACATCTGATCGGGGTCCAAAATCCCGACATCTATTGAAGGCGTTGGGTGCCAGCTCAGGTGTGGTCCTCGTCATCTGCCCATGATTAAAAAATACGAGGCATCGTTACCGGTCTTTCATTCGAGGTAGGCCCCGAACGGTCGGAAATAGCCCACGGTGCAGCTCTAGTGCGACGTTAATTAACCAAACCAAAAATCAAACTAAACATGACCTCCCATGACATAGTTCTGACCATGGTTCACAATTTACGAGGCAGTGTTCCCGAATCTTTTTTTTGTGATAGATACTGAATATTTGCCATTACCCCATTCTAGTGCAACGTTCATTCAACCAAGACAAAATTCATGACTTTAGTTTTTCTTCTCTGCTGTTGTTACTTACCCTTTGACTTATCCGACTCCCCAATAATCTGGAAACCCTTAAAGTTGGAAATTTCGACTTTTTAAAAAACCCTATTTGGGAACAGGTATGCCTGAAGAAAATTATATTATTAACAAATAAAAGCTTGGGTAGATTAGAAATTGCCCTACTTGAAAGATTACATTCCAATTAGACCTCAGAATGGACACTGCATTGGGTGCAATTAATATTACCTAAAATATATATAAAAAAAGATGAAAAATATCGATTAGTTGGAAATGGGAATTTTCAGCACTGTTGAGTTGACTGCCCCCCCCCCCCCCCCCCCCCCCCTCCCACACACACGCACAAATTTTTTTTGGGGTAACGGCACTGTGTAGGATATCTCTGTACTTATTAAAAGTTTAGACTTCTTGGTACCAGTTTGTTTATCTTGTTTCAATTTCCAGTGCTGAAATTGAACTAAGTGGGATATTGCAGCTTCAAAAGTAAGAGACCGTCATTTTCCACTCCGCGCAATTTTCATGCAACTGCCAACTAGTCGAACGGAATTATAGTACACTTCGTTTGCTGCAAATTAAGCACGCACTCGCCACGACCCGTAGCTTAAAACTAGCCTGCGTATGTCAAAAATGTGACTCTTTTCACTTCACCTCACGCGGTACAATGTCAACTTGATAAATCACCAAACTGGCTCATCTTCCTCTCCACGATGGTAGATTATTTATCTACATAAGTGGATCCCTTCTGGAGTTATGGGGCTTTTGATGCTCGCTCCACACAGCTTTTGCTGATGACCGCTGTACCCGTACCGATCTTAAGAATGGACTCGCGTCAAAATGTTTCTTTGAAACCAAGTTTTAGTGTCTACAACACCCAAACATTGAAAAAAGTACCTTTCGAGTACATTCGAAATGCGTCCAAACTATGCAATTCTATATGTGGGTTTATTAAAAAAAATACTTCCGAGTCTCAGAATACTACACGTGAGCTATTAATTTAAACAAAACAATTCAAATTTTGATGAACATGGAAACCACAATTTTTTTCATAGTTAAGGATGCCGGACCCCTCTTAAAGAGAAACTGACTATTATTTCATATTGAGCGCCATTCTTTTCCAGATGGCAGCCAAACCCGCTGTGCTGCAAGTGTACAGCACCTTTTATTCTATTTTTGTTTTCTTAAGAAGGGAATAGAAGCAGTCCCGCTTTGTTTGCCTTATTGAACTCTTTGGTGACTGCTCTAATCGAGGGAAAACATAACCAAAGTTTATTCCACCCATTCTAATCTAATCAGCCGATAGTTCAACGTCCTGCAATTGCGAACTGTCCAACGTCAAATGATAAGAATAATAGTAAAAAAAAAGAAAGGGCGGCCGATATTAATTTTTCTCCCGTTTCTCACGCCCTCCCCTCTCATGAATAGAATTGCTCTCGGCGGCCCTTCAGCACTCGAAGTTGATTGGAGAAGGGCTCGATTGTGTATCAAGCGCTTTTTTGCACCCTCTGCGGCGACGGTAATTGCTCGGTGGGCGCTTTTGGCGTGAAACGGCTTTCGGAATCAATACAGGGACTGGTGTCGGATTGAGATATAGTACTGCATTAGCAGGGCCCGATTAAGACATTGAAGCAAGGGAAGCCCGCCTTTAAAAGGGGGCCCTATTGCTCTCAAATTGGCCCTGGAACATCAAATCGAGTTTTTACATGCACTAATGCCCCTGAATGGCATTAAAGCGAAACACATTATAAATATATTAAAAAAAACTTTAATAAGTAAGGAATATTTCTAATGTTCTGTATGTTTTTGATTTTTTTTCCAATATTCGAACAAATTTAACACAAGTAGCAACTTTTTTTTCACTAAAGTTAGTAATGCCACTTTTTGAAGTTAAAATTAGTAGCAAACTATGTTAAGAGTGTTAAATATTTATACAAAATGTGGCATTTGGGGGCCCTACAAAAATGTAAAGTGTAAGCCTGAGCTTCTCGGGCCTATTCGATAATCAGGCCCTGTGCATTAGGAGGCCCTACCGAGATTTTGTTAACCCTTTGGACTCGAGTGGCGACTCTCTGTCACCCAAATAACGACCTGTTCTTTTGTAATCTGTTCTTCAAACGGAACGAGAACTGTGTTCTTAAACATAAAGAACGATTATTTTTTTCGTTAGTTTGTTACTTGTCACTCTACTTAAAAATAAACATTACTTGGTTATTTTATGAAGCTTTTGCATTCGAGTGTCACCTTAAAGTCTCATAAATAACGACGTGTTATTTTCTTTCTTTGTTAGTACTTCTTTCTTAAGTTTAAACATTTATTTTCCCGCACACTTTAACATAATTTATTTTCGTCATCTATGAGCACCAAGTGTGTGGTTGATCTAAAACTGTATTCAGATTAAAATTCTTCAAAACTCCTGATTTTTTACAAAACCATTCGAAAAATGGCATAAACCGCCAAATATATGTCTGATATACTAAGATGAATATTCAGCTTCACATGTAAATTTTTAAAAAAAAAATTAATTATCTTTCCTAAACTTAAAAAGAACACGCTAAAAACATCTTTAAAAAATGCAGGAACAAGTTTTAACTGTTCCATGAAAAGAACGTAAATATGAAGCATGTTTCTCAATTGCAAATGCTTAACTTTCCCTGTTAAATTGGGCATTTTTTTTATAGGATATTAAAAAAAATATCATAATTTAACACATAACTTTATAAGAGCGTTACAGACAAGGGCGGCTCAAGGGCCAAGCGACCCAAGCAGCTGAGGAGGGCACTAAATTTTGAGTGAAAAGAGGAATTTTTTCCAAATTTATATTTTTATTAAATCATATATTGGAATTACACTTTTAAATTATTTTGTGATTAATTTGAAATCGTCGTCATTTTTGACGAAATAAACTTCGTAAAGAAAATGACGAAATAAATTTTCACAGTTTGATGAAATATTCATTCGAAACATTAAGCAGGCTCCTGTTTTGTAAGTCCTGTTTGAAACGCTAATAATGCATAGAAAATAATTTTGAAATGTACTAAACTTTTTTATGTACTTTGTTTTCATATTAAAAAATATGCACTTTCATTTTCTTTAAAACCCTGTCAAACAGTTATTTTTTTTTATATATCGGACAAAGTGGGTGGCCACTTTGCCCTTCCGGGTAGGGCAAAGTGTTCATTCGGTAAGATTGAGGGAAATTTCTCTTTTTTTGTCTTTAAGTAATCAAAATAAAGTCTCAATAATTTTTTGCCTAAACCTAAATAATGACACTGACTTATGCCAAATTTTCATATTTTTATTTTTTTTCAATTTTTACGAATCGAAATATATAAATATATCTTTAGCGTGGTCACTATGCCCACCCTTCCCCTACACATATTAAAAAAATTATCTGTTTTACTTATATTACATCTAGTTGGGGGTCACTCTATGGAGACGGACACGTTTCGAGGTCAAAAAGGGTTGACACGACACATGCGTGATCGAGTCATAGTGGCATATTTCGTCTACGTAATGATACCAAGGTAAGGCGTTTGGGTAGTATGAATGAATGTATATAAAACAATATTTAAAAAAAAGACAACGACTTTAAGAAAAATGCACTAAAAAGTTTTTAAAAAAATCATTTTGCGAACAAGTTGAAAAAATTGAATTATTTAATATTATAGAATGGTATTTAGGTATGTTTTTTGTAAATTGGCACCAACTTTTCAAAAAGTTGTAATAAGTATAAAAATGTTATTAAATAATTCAATTTGTTCAACTTGTTCTTAAAACTAAAATGTTTTTTTTTTCTTTTAAGCGCATTTTTCTTAAAGTCGTTTTTTTTTGTTTGTTTTTTAAGTATTATTTTATTTTTCCCTTTTCAGTTTCTAATTTGGCAAGGGGATTTTCCCCCTGCTATTATTCACCAAGAAAATCAAGTTGTTAATTTTGAGAATGTCCGGTTTAAAAAATTATAGGTAAACGAAAAATCATTGTTGTGCAACCTCTATGCAATAATAAAAATATTTTAAAATCCGAGGAAATGTTAAAAAAAAAAAGTCTGATTAATCAATATTTCCAGATAAATAAAAGGTGGATAACCAATTATTTTTTTAAGTTTTTTCCAAAGTAGATTCTTTATCCATTTTTATCTGTCCAATAAAAAAGAATTTTTGAAATCGGATAATATTCGTTTTGAAACGGTCCGGTTAATTAAAAATTTCAGATAGATGTCGGATAACCGAATACTTTTTCAAAAAAGTGAAACATTTCCTGTTCGACCAAACAGTTGTACAAATATCTGAATTGGAACAAAAACCTGCGCGAACATACTTAAAATAACATAACAGTCGAATTGATAACCTCTCTCCTTTGGCGCGCTTTCTGAAGTTGTTTGGTGCGTATTTTAAGTCCGTTAAAAAGCGATGTTCGTGTTACATGTCTTCGTTACATGCGGTTTTACCAAGTAACCCTCGACCGAAAGGAAATACGTTCCACGTCAAAATCCGCCGGTGTTCGTCGAAAAGAACAGATTAAAAAATCAGTTCTTTAAAAAAAAAACGCAGTAAACTGTTCTCATAAAGGAGCATAAATATCACATCTTCACTAATTTGGCCGTCATTAAGAAATGCCCGTTTTATGTCCAGGATCTGAAGGTCGTTTCGTGCATAATAATATTGGATTGTGTTATTTCAATTATGTTTTTTTTCCTTCTTCTGTTTTGCGATCGCAATCAGATTTATCGGCAATTAAATGAAGTGTTATTAAAAAGGGGAGCATCAGTTCTCAGGTAACCCCATCGACGTGAACGTAACGACGTAATTTGTTTCCGAGACAAATGATGTTGTTTTAATAGGGAAAAAAAGGAAACGTACGTTGTTTTCTTTTGCTTCTGTTTTCTGAGAGGATTCCTTCTGAATGGACGAAATGATGTTATTCGAGACTATTAGCCCAATTGATTGTTTCACGATTAACCCTTTGGACTCGAATGGCCACTCTAGAGTCACAAAATAAAAAATAAATGTATATAAATAAACTGCTCTTTATCCAATTGAACGAGAAATGCCAGTTCTTGTATATTAAAAAAGCCTTTTTATTTCGTTACCTTGTTCTTTTTTATCTAACTCCAATTAAATATATGTGCGATTCACATCCCATTAGTATAGTTAGTATAGTAACCACGCAGCGACCACCAGGGGCACTGGGCACTGCCAACACCACCGTAACTGACCTATCTTACGGTGGTGTTGGCACTGCTACGCAGCCCCAACACACTTCTTGTAAGACCAACCTACGGACTGGTTGTGTGTGCCGGTCATGGGACCGTTTCATCGGAAAATGGGTTCTCTAAATATATTTCCTAATTAGGGAGTGATATTTACTAATTTTTTACAAGGTTTATTACGGCACATTATATATATATATATATATATATATATATATATATATATATATATATATATATATATATATATATATATATATATATATATATATATATATATATATATATATATATATATATATATATATATATATATATATATATATATCGATAAAGAAGAGTGTCTGTGAGATTATTTTTTATACAAATCGACAGTTTTATTCCGAGATGAGGGAAAATGCACACACTTAACCTTCAAACAAAAGAGGAAGATCACTGTCTACATGATCGAAAACCCATCCTACTCTCTCCCCCCAACCTTAAAGTTAAAATTGACTTCTTACTAAAACCGCTAGATGGCACCACATTGAAGAAATCGTCCAACGCTCTGCGTAAAGCCTGCGCAACTCCGGGTATTTCAGCTAGTAAGCAATAGAATATCGAAATAACTTTAACCTTCGACGAGCTGTAGAACTGGGCAGAAACTATTATTAAACCACTAAAAATTATTCGATTTGAACAACAAAAAAAGTACAGGAAAAATAATGCATTTTTGATTACCCGTCAAAATAACGGGTAAAAGTTGACATCGGTATAACGTCGATGCCCTTGTAGATCTCGTGTAACGGAAGCCGCCCCTCATATGGGCTCGGATCTCTTATCTATTTTATTATTATTATTTTTTTTCTTAAAAAACCAATCACAGAAATATCCATCGATCTTCAACACCCGCACCCATATTCCGATTCCAATCGTTTGCATATCTGAAGAAAAAAAAAAGAAACCCAACTCCGTGTGATTAGCAATTCCGAGACAGGGCCGTCTTCAGCAGCCGCGGGGCCGTGAGCGACCTCCTTTTCGTCACGAGTTCCCCCCCTCACCCTGACTATATCGTACCAAGAAAAAAATTAAAAAGAAAATCATAATAAATAAATTTGTGTATTATTTATTTTCTTTTTATTGCGTTTGGTTTGATTAATGAACGTCGCACTAGAGCTGCACAGTGGGCTATTGGCGACGGTTCGGGGCCTATCTCGAAGGATTGGTTTGGTTTGGTTTGGCTTGGTTTGGTTAAGTAAGGTCGCACTAGAGCTGCACAGTGGGCTATTGGCGACGGTTCGGGGTCTATCTCGAAGGAAAGACCCGCGAACACATTCACACACACATTTATACATGCACCTAGCTATTTTAGAACCATGGTCAGATGACGAGGAAACACCTGAACTGGCACCCAACGCCTTTAATAGACGTCGGGACTTTGGACCCCGATCAGATTGATCGTGCACCAGTCCCGTATACACGCCAGTATAATTTGTTGGATATTCTGGACGGTTTGGTTTGGTTTTCTTAATTAACGTCGCACTAGAGCTGCACAGTGGGCTATTGGCGACGGTTCGGTGTCAATCTCGAAGGAAAGACCCGGGAACACATACACATTCACACACACATTCATTCACACATTCATACATGCACCTCGTTATTTTAGAACCATGGTCAGATGACGAGGATATTCTGGACGACTTTCTAGTATTTTTGTAGCGAAGCTGGCAACTCTCCGATCGCAAGATCACTACTTTTTTTACTTTTCTTTGTCAAGTCAATCGCACGGGTTCGAACCACCAATCCTCGGATTAGTACCTGAATGCCTTTAACCGCTCGGCCACTTTTTTTAGTTTAAAGGGATTGGTACCGTATGTACTGGTAGCGTTAAATTGACATATTTTAGGTACCTTTTTCTCACAAAATAAACGCAGATGTCTGAATTTTCTTCTGACTCAAAAAATAACGGCTCTCCTATTAAAGAGCCCCAGTTGCTCAGTTGGTAAGGCGTTCAGCTACTAATCAGAGGATTGGTGGTTCGAATACGTGCAATGGACTTGACATAGAAAAGTAAAAAAGTAGTGATCTTGCGATCGGAGGGTTGCCAGCTTCGCTACAAAAATACTAGAAAGTCGTCCAGAATATCCAACAAATTATACTGGCGTGTATACGAGACTGGTGCACGATAAATCTGATCGGGTTCCAAAGTCCCGACGTCTATTGAAGGCGTTGGGTGCCAGTTCAGGTGTTTCCTCGTCATCTGACCATGGTTCTAAAATAATGAGGTGCATGTATGAATGTGTGTGTGAATGTGTATGTGTTCCCGGGTCTTTCCTTCGAGATTGACCCCGAACCGTTGAAAATAGCCCACTGTGCAGCTCTAATGCGACGTTAATTAACCAAACCAAACCAATCTCCTATTAAATTTGTACTGCCTCCAGTGGCTCAGTGGATAAAAGCGCTCAGCTACTAATCGGAGGATTACTAGTTCGAGTCCGTGCGATGGACTTGACAAAGAAAAGAAAAAAGTAGTGATCTTGCCATCGGAGGGTTGCCAGCTTCACTACAAAAATAATAGAAAGTCGTCTAGAACACTCTAGAACATCCAACAAATTATACTGACGTGTATACGGGACTGGTGCAAGATAAATCTGATCGGGATCCAATATCCTGACACCAATTGAGGTTTCGTCGGGTGCCAACTCAGGTGTTATCCTCGTCATCTGACCATGGTTCAAAAATACGAAACATCGTTCCCGGGTCTTTCCTTCGAGATAGGCCCCGTACCATCGCCAATAGCCCACTGTGCAGCTCTAGCGCGATGTTAGTTAAGTAATCAAACCAAACCAAAATTAAATAAATATGTAGATTAGAAATGACGCAGTTTTAAAGAATGTGATTCATGGATTTTTTTTTAGAGGTTTAAGGATTTTGAATTCTCAAGGAGCTGTTTAAATTCCTCCTGATCTCGGTCGATATCTTGATAACAAGATATCTTGATATCTTAAGATTGTTCCTGATCTTGGTTGATCTTAAATTCCTGAGATATATATAAATAAGAACTATTCCTCCTCAAGGTGTGCACCTAAGGGTCGGGTTTGTAAAATTCCATTTAGTTTTGTTTTTTAACAATTTTAGAAATAATGCATCAATAAATATCTTTAAAAAATTATTTCTGAATTTTTTGGGTTTGGTTTTGGTTAATTAACGTCGCACTAGAGCTGCATATACGAAACTATTGGCGACGGTTCGGGGCCTATCTCGAAAGAAAGACCCG